>CM025854.1:16939376-17142337 GCA_003952965.2 Morella rubra
CACATGAGAATCAGTCATATAAAGACCTTATCCTCAGCCATACATTCTCGTTGAAGGCTCGGCGCAACGACAGTTCTCTAGTCTACCTTCAGGAACCATCGACGATTTCAACACCCTCAGCACACAATTCATGGGCCACTTCATATCCAATTGATGTATAAGCGCCCATCCTCCTCCTATTCAGCATCAAGCAAAACCTTAAGGAAGCTTTCGTCGTACATGGCGGATTCAACTGCAAGGAGGTCACAGTTTCCCATGCCAGCGATGAAGCCAAGCTTGTGGTTCTGACCACAGAACTTCAGCCGAGCGACTTCTGACCACAGGAGCGACTTCCTCAAATACCTCATGAGAAAAGCTCCAACTAAATTCGCCGACGCCATGACAAAAGCACAAAAACACATGGACTTTGAAGTCATGTTCATTGCGACGTGGATTGACCTCGCTATAGAGACCAATGACAGCGAACTGAAAGAGACACTCACCTCGGCAGTGCGTACTGACCAACCCACTGGCAAAAGGTGCCTCTTCCCCACTTTCACGGCTCACAAGACCACCTATAGGGAGATTTAATGCAGATTGAACACGACCTGAGTGTCAAGTGGCCTCAAAAGCTCAAGGCATCACTAGAAAAACGGAATCGAACAAGTACTATGATTTCATGAAGACCACGGGCATAACACAGATGATTGTTGGGAACTTAAGCGATAGATCGAGTACTTGCTCCAAGAAGGAAAGCTACGACGTTTCATACAAGAACATGGCGCCTCCCAATGCGACCATCCTCGCAGCAGAGAATGTGAATGCACACCATGAAGGGACTGACCCGACGTAGACGATCTGACCCAAACAAACAAACACTTTTGTCGTTTTCGGCTTCAAGAAAAGTCTTAGGTTCGATTTGAGACACAAATGCAAGATGATTACAAATACTTCTAAGTGAAGCTCTAGTTATAGTTTTATGAGATGGATCACTAATAATTAACTCTTGAGGGTGACTAGTAGCATACCTCCATTCTTTAGGGAGTTCTTGTGAAGTACCTCTCCTTGCAATGGTTGAATAATTTCTTCACTTAGAGGTTGAGCTTCCTCGTTTTGAGTGGGGTTATCCTTGATTTCAAGTCCTTCCATCTCCCCCTCAATATCTTCAATATCTACACTTGCATTTTTCTCAAATGGACCATTAGATTCATCAAAGTGATATGCATTGATTCTTCAACACAAAGAGTCATTTTGTTATAAACTCTATAGCTTTGCTCGAATTAGAGTATCCAAGGAAAATTCCATCGGTCTTAAATCAAATTTTCCAAGATTGTCTTTGGTATTTAAAATAAAGCATTTACAACCAAAAACTTTGAAATAATGAATGTTGGGTTTTCTATCTTTCCAAAGCTCATAAGGAGTTTTCTTCAAAGTGGGTCTCATAGATACTCTATTCAAAACATAGCAAGAGGTGTTGACGGCCTCGGCCCAAAAATATTTTGGTAACTTATTTTCATTCAAAATAGTTATTGCTATCTCTTGAATAGTTCTATTCTTTCTCTCAATAACCCCATTTTGCTGAGGAGTTATAGGTGTTGAAAAATTATGCTCATAACCATTCATGCTACAAAAAGATTCAAACTTCTCATTTACAAATTCACCACCATGGTCACTCCTAATGGCCACAATGGTGTATCTTTTGCATTTTGCACCCTTTTTGAAAATTTAATGAACTCATGAATGACTTCATCTTTTGAAGCTAAAAACAAAATCCAAGTGAACCTAGAGTAGTCATCCACAATTACAAAGCATAGGACTTTCCACCAAGACTTTGAATTCTTGATGGACCAAATAAATCCAAATGAAGTAATTGTAGAGGTCTACTAGTTGAAATGAAGTTTTTGGATTTAAAAGAGGTTTTCACTTGTTTTCCCATTTGACAAGCTTCACAAACTTGGTCTTTTCAAAATTCAACTTAGGTAGCCCATTCACAAGATCATGCTTAGAGATTTTCAAAATTTGATGCATGCTTGCATGACCCAATCTTCTATGCCATAGCAACTATCATTTACATTGACCACAAGACAATTATCCACACAAGCATTTTGATCAATGTCAATCTTGTACACATTTGAATTCCTATGGCCAATAAACAATAATTTTCCATCTATGACATTTTCAATAAGGCATCGAGAAGATTCAAATACAACTCTATACCTTTATCACAAAGTTGACTAATACTAAGCAAGTTATGCTTCAATTTATCAACCAATAGGACATTTTCAATTAAAGGAAGGGAGTTACCACCAATATTGTCTATACCAATGATTTTCCCTTTTGAGTTGTCGCCAAATGTTACATTTCCACCTTTGATGGTTGATAGGCTTGAGAATCTTGATGGGTCACCGGTCATGTGTCTTGAACAACACTATCAAGAACCAACTATTGTATTTCTTCCTTCTTGAATCCTACAAAACAAATCAAGATGAAGCTTTTGGTACCCAAACCTTTTTGGGTCCATTTGGGTTAGCCATGGTTCCCTTGGAACCCATACCTTTCTAAGAGCTTTGCACCCAAGTTTCTTGAGAGGACAATCAAATATAAGATGTCCATTCTTGTTGCAAAAGTTGCAAGTATGAAGAGATTCATTTGAGGATTTAGCTTTGACAAAGAAGCTTTTGAAATACTTTTCATTTTTATGAGCCTTGTAGCCAAAACCACTTTTGCCAAAACACATCTTTGATTTTTTAGAATGTTCTCCAAAGCTTTGCTTCCTTGAGTGAATTTTTCAAGAATGGTGTTTTGACGAGTAACCTTATCTTTGAAAGCTTTGTTCTCAATTTCCAAAGTTGAAACTTTTAGTTTCAATTCCTCATTCTGTAGCTTAAATTTCCTTGTTCATCATTTAAGAATCAAGGTCACTTGTAGCTAGTGCTTCTTTTTTAAAACATTGTATTTGAGTTTAAGCTTTTCAAACGTAATGTATAACTCATCAAAAGCATTTTCTAATTCATCATATGAAGGTTTTGAATCTTCAAGATCCGAGAGATATACCTCATCATCTTCTAGAGCCATGAAGCACATGTTTGCGATTTCTCCCTCATCTTCTTCATCGGAGGAGCTTGAATCGCTATCTTCCCAAGTAGCTTTCATAGCTTTCTTTTATATTTGAGAAGTGGGCAATCCGCCTTAATGTGACCAGGTTTCTTGCACTTGTAGCAAGTGATGTGGTCCTTCTTGTTGTCCATCTTTGGTATTCCTTCTTTGGCTCTTCTCTCTTGAAATCTTTGAAGTTCTTCCTTCCTTGCTTTCTCTTGAAGGAAGTTTCTAAAATTCCTTGTCATGAGAGCAATATTATCTTCTCCACTTTCATCATTATCTTCTTCAATCTCAACTACGGAGGATTTCAAGGCTATGCTTCTCCTTTTTGAACTTTCCTCCTCATGTCCCTTCATGGTGATTTCGTGAGTCATGAGGGATCCAACAAGCTCTTTTAAAGGCAATTTGGTGAGGTCCTTTGCTTCTTGAATAGCGGTGACTTTGGCTTCCTAAGTCTTTGGTAGTGACCTAAGGACTTTTCTCACCAAATTGGAGTTAGTGTATACTTTTCCAAGAGCATTTAAATCATTCACAATATTAGTAAATCTAGTAAGCATTTCACCAATGTTTTCTTCTGGTTTCATTTTAAACAATTCATATCTCTGAACTAGCATGCTTATCTTAGATCTTTCACTTGGATTGTACCTACATAAGTAATGTTAGTCCAAGGATTAAGGCAACCCAAGAGGGGGTGAATTGGGTTTCCAAACTTTTTTGCTTTTAACCCCAAAACCGTGTTTGCAAAGTAAAGTCTAATTTAGCACAAGTATATTAAAACAACAAGTAAATAAGTGCTAAATGTAAGGAGTAGGGATAGAGAAGCAAACACGTGATTTTAGGTGGTTCGGCAAACCCGTCTACATCCACCCCTCAAGCTCCTTCACCGAGCCTTAAGGTTTTCCCACTATCTTCAAATAGCATACACTCTAGCTTCCGGGTGCTAGAGAACCGTACAAGTGTTTTCCGGACTTAACACTCAAACCCACCCAAGTGGTTTTTCGGGCACACCACTCACCCACTAGCTCCAAGCTTGAGATATACCTCTAGCTTCTCTTTAGTGAAACCTCAGAATCCTTTTTGGATATGAAGATTGAAGAATAAACTCTCTCAAAGAGTGGATATGAAATTGGAAATCTCTATCTCTTGATTCACAAAGACAAGGATATGAAAGTTTGTTTTGTGTGAATGATATGAGAAATATAGAACATGAAGGTTTGGAATATTTCTCAAGTGATCTAAATGATATGTGTGTCGTTGTGTGTTTATTTTGGACATTACGAAGGTGTATTTATAGGCCACATATGAAAACTAGCCGTTTATAGCCGTTGGGAGTCGTCTGTTAAAATGATGCCGGTCGACCGCTTCAAGTTTCGTTACTCAACGGTCATAATGTTAGAAACTCAATGGATCTATTTCAAAATCAACCGTCGACCGCTATACCAAGCGGTCGAAGACCGGTCGACCGCTTCACCAACCGGTCGACCTTCTCAACTTAAGCACATGATCCGGTTCAATTAAAACCACATTTTTTGACCTCTTTGAAACACCCAATTTTAAAGACTTACTTCCCATAAGTATAAGAAAGGTTTGGGAGTTTGATTGGGGTGTTTTGAAACCTTTAAAAACATTTTAATCTTTCAAACAAAAGGTAAAACGGTTTATGCACGTTTTGAAAGATATGCAAGTGTGATTCATAATCCTTGTCAAAAGTGAAACTAAGAGTTACAAGGTTTATACCTTAAGGTCTTGAAACTTCACTTTTGAGCTCCTTGCATCTTCTTGATCTTCTTTCTTCAAGTCTTTGGCTCTTTCATCAAAACGTCTTTGTCTTTGAAGATGTCCGTTTTATAAACTTGATCCATTTATTGAAATCATCAAAATCTCGATTGTGAACAAAGCCAACAATCTCTCCCTTTTTTGATGATGATAATAAATTGATAGTTTTGGGATGACTCCCCTATCTTTTGCAATTGGACAATCATTTTGAAACTTGAGACAAAGCATTAGTAGCCAATATTTATAATCCAATTCAAAAGGAGATATATAGTCATTAAAACTATTAACACATTTCTCCCTTTGTCACATTAAAAAGACAAGGACACAGTTTTCCCAATTATGCATTCTAACAAAATCCATCATATGATCAAAGGGAATACAAGCATACCGAAATTAAGAAATCTCCCCTTTGTCAATTAAAAAGTGAATGCATGGATGTAGCTTCAAAAATAATCTTTTTCATCCAAAAGAACAATTTGAGGCTTTCAAATGACAATCATATTGAAATGGTATAGAGGATGACTAATGGGGACTCAAGAGTCCATCGCTATTACGATAGTAGCCCACCGAGTGGGTTTGTACCAACCTCTTAGCTACCAATGACAATTTAAAGGTCATTCTCAGCCAAAAATTTAGGCTCACAAAATCTCATAAAAATTCATGATTTTGTAAAAATGTTAGCTCATAGATGTTCCATTTTGATAAATGCAAGAAATATGTCAAAGATGAATATATTTGCATTTTTAAGATTAATATATAAGGAATCATCATTAACCAACAATTTAGAACATATTCTTAATCAAGGATGTAGAAGTTACCAAAGGATTTCCCCTTAGCATTTGTCCTCAAATGTCACAAGCCTTTTTGAAGGCAAGTTTCATCCAAGTACCTTTATTGCTCCATCCTACAAGAGAATCAAGAAACAATTTTTGGTACCCAAGCTTTCTTGGGTCCTTCGGTGTTAGCCTTGGTTCCTTTTGGAACCCATGTCTTCTTGAGAGTCTTGCTCCCAAGTTTCTTCAATGCACAATCAAAAATTAGATGCCCATCTTTGTTGCAAAAATGACATGTTTGAGTAGGTGCACAAAAAGACTTAGCCTTCACAAAATAATTCTTAAAATATTTTTGGTGAATAGAAGGCTTGTAGCCTAAGCCACTTTTGTCAAAGACACATCTTTGACTACTAAGTATGTATTCTAAAGTTTTTCTTCTTGAGTAAACTTCTCAATAATTTTGCTTTGAGAAACAATTTTGTTGTTCAAAGCAACTTTCTCATTTTCAAATTCTAAAGCTTTTTGTTGGAATAAATCATTTTCTAGCTTTAGAGTATCTCGCTCATTTTTCAATAAATCAATTTCTTTTGAAATCAAAATGAGTTTCTTTTTCAAGGATGTATATTTTGAACCAAGTTTTTCAAATTGACAAAGAAGTTCATCAAAGGCATTTTGAAGTTCAATATATGAAAGTTTAGGTTCATCATCCGAAGAGTATACCTCATCATCGTCGTCCTCAAATGCCATGAGGCACATGTTAGCGATTTCTCTATCTTCTTCTTCTTCGGAGGAGCTTTCATCGTTAACATGCCATGATGTCTTCTTGTATTTGAGGCTTCTCTTCTCTTTCTTTCTTTTGAGGAAGTTATTGAACTTTCTAGTCATCAAGACTATGTCTTCCTCATCTTCATCCTCATTTTCGATTATGGAGGATTTGAGAGCGATCCTCATATTTTTTTGCTCTCATCTTCATTCTCGAGCATTTGGATTTCATGGGTCATTAAAGATCCAATAAGCTCATCTAGAGGAAGCTTGGTGAGGTCCTTGGCTTCTTGTATGGCGGTCACTTTGGCCTCCCATGACTTTGGTAGTGACCTAAGGATTTTTCTCACCAAATCGGAGTTAGTATAAGATTTACCAAGTGCATTCAGGGCATTTATAATTGTGGTAAATCTAGTATACATGATAGTAATGGATTCCTCTGGTGTCATTTTAAACAACTCATAATTATGAACAAGCATGTTGATTTTTGACTCTTTAACTTGGCTTGTTCCTTCATGAGTAATTTCTAAAGTATGTCATATATCTCTAGCATTTGAGCATGATGAAATTCTATTAAATTCTCCTCTATCTAATGCACAATATAATATGTTCATAGCTCTTGCATCTAGAGATTTTCTTTTTATCATTTGCATCATATTCATTTTCGTTCTTAGGAGTTTCAACCTCTCCAACTTTCTTTGTGGGAATATGTGGACCATTCAATATGCATAACCATAAATCATAATCAATAGATTGAAAATAAATACTTATCCTAACTTTCCAATATGCATAATCACTACCATTAAAGAATGGTGGTCTAAGTGTGGAAAGTCCTTCAACTTGAGTGTTGAAGCTTGAAGTTGCCATTCTAACTCAAGATTTTTAAATCTTGTATAACAAGCACCAGTTCTGATACCAATTGTTAGTCCAAGGATTAAGGCAACCCAAGAGGGGGGGTGATTGGGTTTCCAAACTTTTTTGCTTTTAACCCCAAAACCGTGTTTGCAAAGTAAAGTCTAATTTAGCACAAGTATATTAAAACAACAAGTAAATAAGTGCTAAATGTAAAGAGTAGGGATAGAGAAGCAAACACGTGATTTTTAGGTGGTTCGGCAAACCCGCCTACATCCACCCCTCAAGCTCCTTCACCGAGCCTTGAAGTTTTTCCACTATCTTCAAATAGCATACACTCTAGCTTCCAGGTGCTAGAGAACCGTACAAGTGTTTTCCCGGGCTTAACACTCAAACCCACCCAAGTGGTTTTCGGGCTCACCACTCACAACCAACCAAGCTTGAGATATACCCTCTCTAAGCTTCTTCTTTAGTGAACAACCTCACTAAAGGAATCACCTCTTTTGGATATGAAGATTGAAGAATAAACTCTCTCAAAGAGTGGATATGAAATTGGAAATCTCTATCTCTTGATTCACACAAAGACAAGGATATGAAAGTGTGTTTTGTGTGAATGATATGAGAAATATAGAATATGAAGGTTTAATATTTCTCAAGTGATCTAAATGATATGTGGTCGTTGTGTTTTATTTTGGACGTTATGAAGGTGTATTTATAGGCCACATATGAAAACTAGCCGTTTATAGCCGTTGGAGTCGTCTGTTAAAACGAGCCGGTCGACCGCTACATGAACCGGTCGACCGCTTCAAGTTACCGTTACTTAACGGTCATAATGTCAGAAGCTCAACGGATCTATTTCAAAATCAACCGGTCGACCGCTATACAAGCGGTCGAAGACCGGTCGAGCCGACCTCCTCAACTTAAGCACATGATCCGGTTCAATTAAAACCACGTTTTTGACCTCTTTGAAACACCCAATTTTAAAGACTTACTTCCCATAAGTATAAGAAAGGTTTGGGAGTTTGATTGGGGTGTTTTGAAACCTTTAAAAATATTTTAATCTTTCAAACAAAAGGTAAAACGGTTTATGCACGTTTTGAAAGATATGCAAGTGTGATTCATAATCCTTGTCAAAAGTGAAACTAAGAGTTACAAGGTTTATACCCTAAGGTCTTGAACTTCACTTTTGAGCTCCTTGCATCTTCTTGATCTTCTTTCTTCAAGTCTTTGGCTCTTTCATCAAAATGTCTTTGTTTGAAGATGTCCGTTTTATAAACTTGATCCATTTATTGAAATCATCAAAATCTCGATTGTGCACAAAAGCCAACAAGTAATTTCTAAAGTATTTCAAATTTCTTTTGCACTAACACAAGTAGATATTCTATTGAATTCACTTCTCTCTAAAGCACAATAAAGAATGTTCATAGCTCTAGCATTTAGAGAAATTTTCTTCTTATCCTCATCAGTATACTCATTAATGGACTTAGGGACAATTCTTTCATCTTTGGCTTTCATAGGATAATGAGGTCCATTTAAAATACAAAGCCATAGATCAAAGTCAATGGATTGAAAATAAATTTTCATCCTTGCTTTCCAATAGGAGTAATCACTTCCATTGAAGGAAGGAGGTCTAGATGTTGAGAGTCCCTCAACATGAGAGTTGTTGCTTGAAGTTGTCATTCTAACTCAAGATTGTTAAATCTTGCTAAAGAGAGCACCAAGCTCTGATACCAATTGTAAGTCCAAGATTAAGGCAACCCAAGAGGGGGATGAATTGGGTTTCAAAGCTTTTTTGAAACTCACCCTTTAGAAAGTGTGTGTTAGCTACAAGTCCAAAAGAGAAACGATTGCAATAAAAGATTAAATACAAGAATATATATTGCAACTCAAATATGGAAATAAAACTTAGAACAGGAAACTAGTAGCACAATATAAGGAGATAAGGGAAGAGAAGCAAACACAAGATTTTAGGTGGTTCGGCAAACCCCTACATCCACCCTTCAAGCTCCTTACCGAGCCTTGAGGTTTTCCACTATGCTCCCTTCAAGCAAGGGAAAGGTTTCCTTACACTTGAATTTGAGAAACTATTCAAGGTTCAAGAACGAGTTTGAGAGCAAACCTCTCCAAAATCCTTCTTTTGATGAGCAAACCTCTCCAAACTCCTTCTTTTGATGAACAAAGACCAAAAGGAAACAAGAGAATCACTCTCTTAGAAGTGTATAGGGATGAACGAAAATACCCACTAAAACTCTCTTGATAGAGTAGATGTTACAACGAGAAATTTCTATCTCTTAGGCTTCACACAATAAAAAGGATGTGAAAGTGTTGATGATGTGTGAATGATGATTGAAAGGTTTTAATCACTCTTAGCCTTGGTAAAATGATTTTGGTCGTTCAGCAACTTTTAAAAGGCGTGGGAATGCTTTATATAGGCCTCATAAGAAAATAGCCGTTGGGAGTCGATCTATCAAAAATGCACGATAAGCCGGTCGACCCTACATGAGCCAATCGACTGCTGCAGGTTTACGTTAACCAACGGTCATAATGACAGAGGTCAGAACGGCTCTTTTCTTTCATCTTTTTAAACTAATCGGTCGACCGCTATACCAAGCGGTCGACGGTCGACCGCTTTACCGGTCGACCTTCCTCAACTTAAGCACATGATCCGGTTGTTTTAAAAACATGATTTTGACCAACTTAAAATACCCAATTTTAAACACTAACTTCCCGTAAGTATATAAAAGGTTTGAGAGTTTAATTGGGATAATTTGAAGCCATTAAAATATTTTTAATCTTCAAAACAAAAAGTAAAACAGTTCATGCAAGTTTTGAAGAAATATGCAAGTGTGTGGTTCAAATCCTTGTTAAAGATGAAGTCTTATAGTTACCCTAGCAACTTGAGTCTTCACTTTAAGAGCACTTTCATTAAAGGGGATGTTGCTTGATCGCTTCGTGCTCATTTTGGATCCGCTTTACTTCACATCTCAATTACTTCTATTGTTATCATCAAAACATTGATTGTGACTAAAAGCCAACAGCCACTTCCACAACCTAGAAACAAAAAGCTAAAGCGTCACCTACATTTTGCGATCGCAAACACTAAGTTGATTGATGCAACAGGTCCGATTGACATTGCATAATGGCTTCATGTTATCAGAAAATAGTTTATATAATAGAGAAGAACCTAAGGATCAAGCAGTATATAAAGACAAGGCAAAACCGTACAACTGTAGGACACTACTCGTTACCGTTTTGGTCGCCTGTTGCTCTCTGGTAGGAAGTCGAGAAGTCAGAGTGCCACAACAACATGACAAAGAAACATAGACCACAACATCATGGCCACGGCGTCATAGGTCTTGTGTCCCATTGTACAACTTACAAGGGATAACCCATGGTTGAGATAACTAGGCCTCACTTAGCTCAATAGAAACAATACAGGACCCAATAACATGAATAAGCTCCTAAGCAAGGCAAGTTTTCATACAATATATGCAACACCCCAAAGTATCGAGATCCATACAAAAACAAATTCAAAAGCACAATGTTTGAAGACAACCAGAGCATATTAGAGAACATGGTGTCCAAAGGCAACCAAGAGTAGCTCAAAAAATACATACCATTGTTCAGAAAAAATAGAGAAACAAATAAACGACATCAAGAAAAGAAAACAAACACAATAGAATATCATTTTTCCAATGCCATCGCAGCTTCGACAACACTAACTTGACAGGCTTCTCACCTCCTGACACGACGACGGGCTGCTCGGGTACAACCCCCTCCGACGCAAAAGCAGCTTCCTTCCCCTCGGGAGACGATGTTGCTCGAGCCTAGGTGACTTCCCTCGCAATCACTATGAGTGAAAGAACAGCTTGGTCGATGGAAACCAACGACAAATCCATAGCCACCGGGTATGCCAAAGAGATCTCAGGTATTGGAAAAGGCGAGTTCAAGGGCAGGGCCACCACATTGGCCCCACTGGTTACCCCTTCTTCTGCCACAACCCCAAGGGGAACCACCCCAACCTCCAGATTTGGCCCCTCCTCGGCCATGGGTGAACTAACCTCGCTGCCAGCTTGGTCGGCATAATCTTCAGCCTTCAAAATTGTTAAGTCCACATCTGAAAACTTCTCCTTTGCCACCTTCACTAGTGTATCGATGCCTGAATAAAAGCCCGCTGACCAATCTGTCATATAGGATGCCTCAGAGAGCTAGAGATCGTGTTGCAACTGTCGAATACTGCGCTTCAACCCCCTAACGGCCTCCTGAATAAGCCTTAACAGATGACAAAGCTCATCTCCCCTTTTAAAAGCACCCAAACTTTTGCGAACAGTATCCTCCCGTAACGACTTCTCCACAGCCACAGTGCTAGTCAATTCAGTCAGTTCCTTGTCCTTCATTTGACTTTCCCTTCTCAACTTGTCAGCTTCAAGGCGGCTTATCCTCAGTTTGGCCTCCATCCTCAACCGATCAACAAGCGATTGCTCCAGCTTGGCTATTAAGTGTGACACATTAAGCGATAGCTCATTTTCACGATTCAAAGCACTAGCAGTCTTTTGTGACTTACCCTTATTGACCTCCGACCGCAAGGTGCGAAGCTCGGCACATACAACATCCATAGTATCCTACCCATTTATGCAAGTCGAGGACTGATCACCCTTTTTTGCTAACTCTCATAGCAGACCTTCAAAGACAACACACTATGTTTGGATAAAAGCTTGTTTGGTCCACGACCCGAAGGAAGTTATTTGAAAGTCCAAAAGAAGCCATCCCTGTTGGCTTTTGTGCACAATCGAGATTTTGATGATTTCAATAAATTGTCAAGTTTATAAAATGGACATCTTCAAAGACAAAGACGTTTTGATGAAAGAGCCAAAGACTTGAAGAAGATTAAGATGCAAGGAGCTCAAAAGTGAAGTTTCAAGACCTTAGGGTATAACCTTGTAACTCTTAGTTTCACTTTTGACAAGGATTATGAATCACACTTGCATATCTTTCAAAACGTGCATAAACCGTTTTACCTTTTGTTTGAAAGATTAAAATTTTTTTAAAGGTTTCAAAACACCCCAATCAAACTCCCAAACCTTTCATATACTTATGGGAAGTAAGTCTTTAAAATTGGGTGTTTCAAAGAGGTCAAAAACGTGTTTTTAATTGAACCGGATCATGTGCTTAAGTTAAGGAGGTCGACCGGTTGATTTTGAAATAGATTCGTTGAGCTTCTGACAATATGACCGTTGAGTAACGGTAACTTGAAGCGGTCGACGGTTCATGTAGCAGTCGATCGGCTCGTTTTAACAGACGACTCCCAACGGCTATAAACGGCTAGTTTTCATATGTGGCTTATAAATACACCTTCATTACGTCCAAAATAAAACACAACGACCACATATCATTTAGATCACTTGAGAAATATTCCAAACCTTCATATTCTATATTTTCATATCATTCACACAAAACACACTTTCATATCCTTGTCTTTGTGTGAATCAAGAGATAGAGCTTTCCAATTTCATATCTACTCTTTGAGAGAGTTTATTCTTCAATCTTATATCCAAAAGAGGTGATTCCTTTAGTGAGGTTGTTCACTAAAGAAGAAGCTTAGAGAGGGTATATCTCAAGCTTGGTTAGGTTGTGAGTGGTGAGCCCGAAAAACCACTTGGGTGGGTTTGAGTGTTAAGCCCGGGAAAACACTTGTACGGTTCTCTAACACCGGAAGCTAGTGTGTGCACTATTTGAAGATAGTGGAAAAACCTCAAGGCTCGGTGAAGGAGCTTGAGGGGTGGATGTAGGCGGGTTTGCCGAACCACTAAAAATCGTGTTTGCTTCTCTATCCCTACTCTTTACATTTAGCACTTATTTACTTGTTGTTTTAATATACTTGTGCTAAATTATCCTTTACTTTGCAAACACGATTTTGGGGGCTAAAAGCGAAAAAGTTTAGAAACCCAATTCACCCCCCCTCTTGGGTTGCCTTAATCTAGGACTTACAATCCCATGGCAGATGAGAACTCCAACAGCATCTTTTCAACTTGCTCAAACGCCTCCTAGAAAGGTGGGAGAGCGGCACCAAAACCAAATGGAACCAGAACATTAGGCAAATCTATCTTAGCTCGTCCCGTGGAGGTTATAGGAGATGGCGGCAATTCTGGAACCCCTACTGGGTCGACGGAGGGACCAGCCACTTCGCATTGCAGCTTAACTCGGAGGAGGATAACCCCTCAGAGGAGAAAGGAGAAGATTTCCCAACAGAACCTTCATGCCCCCTTATGTGCTGCTCGGGCGACCTATGGGCTTTCTTGTGTGCGAGGGTGGACAAGAACTCCTATTCTCTTGCCTCTCATCCTCATCAACCAAGAAGGGACTTTTGTGAGAATGAATCTTGGGCCCAGAATAGCCACCAGGTGAGGCGGTAACAAGAGCTTGAACTTTGCCTCCGATCTCCACACTATCGCTGCTCGACGATGGTGATACTGCCCTTCAACGAGCAGTGGCGGACCTTTTCTCGCGAGCAGCCACACCAACAGGCTTTGCCGCTGAACCAGTAGAACTCGACATGTTCCCAGGAATGGCTTCGATCGATCTATCCCCTCTAGGTACGAGTAACTTACGTTTGGCCTTTACCCCCTGCAAATCATAGAACCATATTAGCAACAAGCAATAGCAGCAACCCCGAATAACCCAGGATTGCTCAACCGCTAGATCAGCATACCACAATAAGTGTTTGGTGTATCAGCCACTCAGATCGGTATATGTCACGTAACCAATCACACCCAACACAAAGAACCAAGACTATAAGACAGACTTCAGTCCACGACTCATCCCGCCATTCACAACAACGAAATCACAAGGCCCTAAGCCTAATCGTTAGAATGTAAAATACCCTTAGAAGGCTTACTTGTTGAGGTCCCACTAAAGGCAACCATGACAACGCTAACAGAGGGGAACAACTCAGCAATGTCCCAAGGCTTGTTTTCCCTTGCCCGTCATACACGTGCTTCCTCCTTCAGACTCATATTTGGCATTTCCCGAGCTACATTACAAAAGCTTATTTCAACGCATCACCTCACTGAACAATAAGTAAATAAGTAGCAGAAAAAAACAAACGAAAGAAAAAGAGCAAGGTAGTCAGAAGCATTACCCTGAGTTGATGACACCCCTCAGGATCGCTGAACCATAACAGTATTTTCCTCATCTGGGGGATATTTCCATCCTTCACCCTACACAAAGAAAAACCTTTCATGCCAACTCTTGTTATTTGAAGGAAAACCACAAAACAAACCTTGCTCATCTCTCGCTTGGAAGAAGTGCATACCTTCTACACTCATCATGACCTTATAGCACCAAGCGAACACTTGCTAATCAGAAGGTTTCTCCCCAAAAAATAGCTTACTCCATAAGGCAAAGAAGCCCAATGCCAGTCGCCAATTATTTGGAGCGAGCTAACAGGGAGACAAGGAGAACCACTATAAAAGAAGCTGCATTTCCCTAGAAAAGGGAAATCGAGCCCCCGCGTGTAGTACATCCTCAAAAATAGAAATTTCTCCCCCTTCGGGACACACCGCCCCCTCGTTGTCCATGGGCACCCTCATTATTATAGTTGAAGGAATGTCATACCTGAGCCGCAGTTCAGCCAAGTTCTTCCGAGTGTGATTAGACACCCACAGGGCCACCACCGGTAATGTTCCCATGGGTGCAAGTGCTACAGTCGTCTCATCAGTCTCGGAACAGGACGAAGCCTTTACCCACGAACTTTTCATTTACCCCTTGGGAAGCGACGCGACAATGTTCTCAACGAGCGGTGTGAGAGCTGGAAATGGGTATTAGCACTATAGCGTAGAAGAACAAGGATCCCTCACCTGATAACTTATAGGGCACTCAACTAGAATAAGCATTTCCTCGTCTGCACATCCTCTTTAAACGCCACAAATGGGTCGGGTCAAATCCAAACACATGTTTAGCCTTTGAGTCCTGGGCCCGACATCGCCTAATCCATCGATCTGCATGGCCTCAACCCATCTACCTCTACCTCTTGTACATCAAACTTACTACAATTGGACTAGATCAAGGCCGAAGCCCAAAGCACACCAGTAGGCCCATAGGCTTTGCATCATCCAATTCTCATGGTCACACACCCCATTCACCTTCACACCTCCAGGTTCAAATGGGCTGCGAATGGGTCTAGTGCAAACAGTAGGAAGTAGGCTCCACAGCCTGCGACTCGAAGACCTATTGGGTTCTTTACCTTTCCCGAACCTGTTTTGAAGGGAAGGACTACTGATGGGCCATAATATAGTGCATCCAAGCCACCAGATTGGTCTGATATCACCCGGTTTGACAGATCCCAGATCGGTCCAAGCCTGTTTTGAGGGAGGGACTATTGATGGACCATAATACTGATTGGCTCAGTCCATCTTGACAGGTGAGCCCATCAACAATCCCACCCAAGACTACAAGTGCGTTCAGGGCCCCCAGCCCGCACAAACATGAATTAATCCTCCAATCTTCCCGCCTAGCTATTCAAGAAACGTCAGGACTCAAGATAAGATAAGGATCCTAAAGACTTCAAGACTCTAAGTAAGCTAAGGAGCCTTAAAGCCCATACCATTAGACTCCCCTTGAGACTCTAGCACCCTCTCCTATAAAAGATGGGTGCCCCCATTATATTTTCCTAAGCTTAAATAATTCTCTAGATTAAATACTTCTCAAGATCTAACTTTGGCATCGGAGCTCCACATATGACGCCCTCATCTTCTTATTCCTTTCAGGACTAATCGGCTCCAGCATTTGGTAATTTTGGCATCATCAAAATACATTATGCATTTCGAAAGACTCAGTAGCAATGCAACTCTATACTTTGTTGGACCGATCCAATCAAGTACTTGAAAAGGAGTAACATATCTCGAACTCAATTTTTCCTTCTTTCCATTGTACATTCTTAGAAAATATTAAACCTAGTAAAACCACAAATATGTTTGTCACGTAGTATTCATAATTTGAATTTAGACCTAGGCCTTACAATAACTTTTAACAATTATAGTACACACAACTTTAATCTACTAGTCCATTTGGTATATACTACAGTAGTTTGCATTACTTCCTTTAGATGGTACAAGTGGTTTTTATCTAGCAAATTTTCAAGCATAACACAATCTCCTCCTAAAATTCAATTCAGTCCCAATTTACTCAAATAATAATAGGTAGCTTTGATAAGCTCTTTGAACGAGTTATCCATCTCCTTGGACATACTTACAGCTGCCAAGTAGATAAAGTTTTAATATTGTAATCAGCTTTTATAAAAAGTGTTATACATAGAGAGAGTTTATAAGCAAAACTAAACAAGTATTATTTAAACTAGTGATTTTGCTAGGATACAAAAGGTATTAATTGTTAATCATTCGAATAGAATAATAACAAAAAACGTACTTATCAGCCTGAATTAGTATAATTTGTTTTGTAATATCATCACCAAACTGTCAATTTGGTAATTTAGTTTGGTAAAACATCACCTTATTTGCAATATCCGTCCTTTAAGACTTAAAAATAAATAAATAAATATGAAGTCCTCACCAAAATGTATAGAATACGTTAAAACAAATTTTATTTTTACTCATTCATGAGGACGTTATTCTCGAGAGTGGAAATGAGTTGGTCGGGAGTATCATTGATCAGTTGGTCCTAGTGCGACTCCTTACAACATCAAAAACTCATGACTCAAACCAGGGGTAGGAGGGGTCCACCTCCCTCCCTAAAAAAAAGAATTTAAATTTTTTAACTTTTAAACATTTTTGGCTAAAAATATTATCTATTTTTTACCCATTTAAATACCATTTATCACTCAAAATGAATGAGAAAAATTTAATACTTTAAAAATCATACCATTTAAAATGAAAACAAATAAGAAATGAAGTAAAGTATCTTTTAAAACAAAAACGCATGCTAATGGAATTAAAATTTCACTAAGAGATGCAATTTATTTTATGACCTAAATACTGATTTTTGTTTCAATTTTGTTATTTATTTCTCTCAATTTCACTTTTTTTTTAAAAAAAAAAAAAAACCTATCGATTTTGCCCCACCTTTGAAAAAGTTAACATAAAGAAATCATCTAACTCATCAAGTTTCTTCTACGGCTTTACATATGACTACTTTAGCTTGATTTTTTTTTTTTTAACGTTGTTTCAATTTATATAAATTCATTCACACTTTTTAACTTTAAATCTCTTTTGATCTCAGTTTTTTCCCTCTTTGAGTTGTTAATTTCAATCCAGAGTATACTTTTGTGTCATTTTTTATATAATTGTTAGGTGATGAACTTGTAAAATGATTTGATGGTATGTTTTTTAAAAGATATTAGAATTTGAATGAAAATATATTATAGGTAGTATTGATTTTTTTGATATTTTGGATGTTTAGTTATAAATTTTTTACATTCAAATATTTACTCAAAAAAGTGAATATTAATGGTATTCCCCTCTACGACTCTACTCCCCTAAGCTTCAATTCTGACTCCGTGACTAAAACGATGTTTGTCTTGTGTCCAGAATTTGTCATGACCATAAGCCTTCCAGTGCGACTAAATTGGACTATTCTGTCCGAATCGGATCTCCTTAGTTGCTCCAAAAAAAAAAACTTATTATTGTCATATAGAATAGAAAATACTTATGATTTTGTGACAGGACGTAACGAGCCAGGAGTTTGCTGAAGACGCGCTTCATTAGTGTACATCCATCAGTGACGGGAATTTGACGTTGGGGTGAGCATGTACGTTCTCGGGGTTCACAAGATCGCATAGTAAATGCATGTGTCATGTGTGAGTCCAGCCCGCAATTAAATAGGTCTGTTTAGCAGGGACAGCCAATTACAGACCAGAGAATTTAATAAATTTCCAATCCATCGACGGCGAGTGGTAGACACGCCCGCCACAGAGAACATCGTGGGACCTCCTCGTTGTATTCCATGTACTGGAATAGTAGAATGTGCAGAAATTTGTCATCGAAGATCTGAAAGCGGCACTTCCCCCTACCACAACGTGGAGTGTTTCCTACGCCCGATACCGAGCGCGTCAAACACATCACTCCACGTCTGACAACGATGGTGAGACTTATTGTGGGTTAGTAATGAGTTATGATCTCCTGCTTTCGAAACACAGGAAATCCAAACAGGTCAGGGCCGTTAAATGCCGCCACGTTTTCTAAAGCGGCACGGAAATTTATGAAGAGCCGCGTGGCAGCGTGTGGTTGCTGAAGCGGTGCTGTTATGTGTACGCCGCCGATGCAACAGATAAGGAGCATCCCCAAACATGGCCAGAGTGGCTTTTGAGGTTCACTGCCATCTTGTCCTCGTTGTTGCAATACATAAGAGCTTGTTCTCTGAGAGAGAGAGTTTCAGAGTGAGAAAGTGGTCCAGAGAGAGAGAGAGGGAGAGTTTCAGGCTTCAGCGGGCATGATATACGAATAGATACGGGTGCATTACTAGTGTAGAGGAGAGAATGGAGGATGGAGAGGGGGAAGCGGAAGTGACGGGTTCGAGCTTGACAATGGAGAAAGTGGCGGCAGCGAAGAAGTTCATAGAGAACCACTATAGAGCTCAAATGAAGATCATTCAGGAGCGGAAAGAGAGGTAATATTAGTAGCTATGTGGGAGTATCAGTTGATTACGCTATAAGCTTTTCTTGTTCTGCCTCATTTAATGAACTTTACTGTAGAGGGGAAATGTATGGAATGAAACTAATTTTCACTGCAAATCTTGGAATTTATTTGCATTTGACTGGGATAAGTGCAAGTACACCTCTTGGATCTTGTTATTAATTGTTTGCAGTGTCTTTTGTTTGTAAGCTATGAACATTTAGGGTGAGCAAGGAATCAAAATCTGGGCATTGTGAGCTTCTCTCCATTGAGACTCAAAGAGGGTAATCTGAATGTTGGCTTTAGTGCGGTGATTCCCCAACAACATAGAAAACACCTTGTACACGAACTGTATACCCCAACAACATAGAAAGCACATTGTACACGAACTGTATACAGCAATAATTATAAGTTCGAAATATCAGCCTTTTTCTTCTATAAGTTCCTTGGGACCAAAGATGGGATTCTTAAATCTGATCCGGCTATGTAAATGGATTATTTTGGCTCTTCGTTCTCTAGTTGCTGTTATTGATATATCAACTACATTAGTTGGAGAAAAATCATGGGCACAGAATGTGTTTATCTTGAATAAAGATGAACAAAATAAAGAAAGTTCCAAAAAATGTCATTTGTGACCCAGAGCTGCTTAATTCAATTTCCCAGAGATTTCACTCTTTATCCATCGGTTAGTTCCCAATCCTAATTTGTAAATATAACTTAGAATGTGCAGATAGATTGACTGGTCTGAGACAATGGATCAAGGGGAATTGAGGTTATAAATACTTGTAGATAGAGAACTGAAATTTGAAATTAGAGAACCAGGTAATAATTATACAAATTGAACTTAACTCAAATGGGTCAGAGATAACTAGCCTAATAAAAAGATAAAGATTGTGACCTGAAGTTTCAGTTAGATAAGTAATGACCAATGTCTGGTTTGATTCCCTTGCAGACGATGGGTATTAGAGAGGAAATTAGCATCCTCAAATGTGCCGAATGAGGAACAGATGAGCCTGATCAAGGAGTTAGAGCGGAAAGAGACGGAATTTATGCGATTAAAGAGGCACAAGATATGCGTGGATGATTTTGAGCTTTTGACAATTATTGGGAGGGGGGCCTTTGGTGAGGTCAGGATTGCCCATAATTGGTTTTAATACTCTTATTGACTACTTAGCCAACTGCCATTTGTGGAACTATATGGTCTTTTGCTTCCTATGTAAGCTTCACAATATAGCTCTCTATTGTTTTTTTAGCTCATACTTACTCAATCTACAGGTTCGATTATGTCGGGAGAAGAAATCTGGCAATATTTTTGCCATGAAGAAGTTGAAGAAATCGGAAATGGTAAAGAGAGGACAGGTGAGAAGATGCAGAATCACATTTCCTAGAGAAACTACAGCTGATAACTTGAGGGCATTACTTTCACGTTTCCTGTCTCACCTATTAAGTACCATTTTCACTCCACCTTTTCACTTTTATTTCTGGAATCTTGCACAACTCTCAAACCTGTGTACCTAAAGATCTATGTCATACACATTTTATATCGGGGTGAACCATGTAACTTTCTGCTGGTTATCAGAGTTATGCTACTAAAGATCTAAGTTATGTCCCATTTAGATATACAGATCCTATGGTTGCTATTGCTAGAGTTAGTGCTACCAATAATGTCATGTACATGTACTGTTTTTCTTCTTGCAATAATTGATCATCTGATTGAGAAGACTAGAGTTCTTTGGCTGTTCTTGGATTTATTTAGGAGTTCTTCTTTAAACTGAAAAGAGATCTTTTTTCCTTACTTGGGAATTTTTTTTTTTTCATTTTCAGTAGTTTTACGTTGAGCGTGGAATTGAACTACCATGGCGAAAAGCAGTTTGTTTATGTTATAGGTCAATCCTCTGAGTAGATTATATTTTGAAGTCCTGAGTTCTCCATGTTCACTTTTCTAACCTTGTTGCTGCACTTTGATATACTATCTAATTGTGCCCTAAGACTATGTATATCTTGAATCCCTTCTAATTCCTTTGTGGATGGTTGTGTTTCATGATATTTCCTTCTGGGCGTAGGTGGAACATGTTAGAGCCGAGAGGAACTTGCTGGCAGAAGTTGCCAGTCATTGCATTGTGAAACTTTATTACTCATTTCAGGACTCTGAATACTTGTATTTGATTATGGAATATCTGCCCGGTGGCGACATCATGACTCTGCTGATGAGGGAAGACACCTTAACAGAAAATGTGGCTAGATTTTATATTGCACAGAGTATTCTGGCCATAGAGTCTATTCACAAACACAACTACATTCATAGGTGAAGTACCGATTCATAACATCAATTTATTAGATGCTGGGACCTGGCTTATTCATGTGGATATTAGTGTCATTTATGCAAAATAAAAATAAAAAAAATATCAACGTGCCTCATCAGTTTACCTTTACTGTCTTTCCAGAGATATTAAGCCTGACAACCTACTTCTTGACAAAAGTGGTCACATGAAGCTCTCAGATTTCGGTCTTTGTAAGCCTCTTGATTGTACTACTTTGTCAGCACTAGATGAAAATAAGGCCATGGATGATGAAAATCTACGAGAACCAATGGATATTGATGGATGTTTTCTTGATGCGGGTAATGGGAGTACTTGGAAAAGCCCCCTTGAACAACTTCAGCACTGGCAAATGAACAGAAGGACGTTGGTAAGCTAATTTAAGTGATATCTTTCTGTTGTATGTCTTTTCAAAGTAAATTCCAGTTTATATAATTTGAAAAAGATGTAGAGTCTCACAAATTATGTAAAGGTATTAGTTGGAAAGGGGACATGCTGTTGTAGATAACTGTTAGATAAAACATGCTCTTCTTTCTTCTTTTCTGTTTGGAATGTGATGTATAATTGGGGCAATTGCCCACGGCAAGGCTCTCCAACTATGTTGCTTGTTCGGTGTGCCTCCTCACATCTAATGACACACTTGCTGATGCATTTTTCTGATAAGCCGCACCCACTCACACAAACCCACCCATCCACCTATCAAAATTTAAACAACATAACTAAGGCTGAAAGGTAAATCTTTAAATCCTTAATCCCACCTACACAAATGATAAGTGTGTCTATAGCGAAGTCATTCAATTTCTCGTTTGCTCGGTTTGTGTCCTGCTGCTGTTTAAGATTATAAAACACTTTGTTACTTGGAATTGGTATTTTGTTTTGGAAGGCATTTTCAACTGTTGGAACGCCAGATTATATAGCTCCTGAAGTACTGCTGAAGAAGGGATATGGAATGGAATGCGACTGGTTAGTTAATACCCAGTTCTTTCTATGTATGATTCTCACATAGTTTGCCATTGTGGTGCTAGTTCCCCAACATAGTTTTTTTTCAGCATTCAGTCTTCAATTTTTGTTTTGGATTGTTAGTTGTCACTGCATCAGGGTGTTTGTTTTTCTTTTCTTGGTTCTCAATGAGTAACCTGTTACCTTGAACTTCATAATATGGATAATGCATTTTTTACGAGGCTGCAAAGGTTGGAGTTATAATTTCTCATGGATTGTAATTGTCTTTTTGATACTAGGCTAAAAGTTATTGTGGGTGCTGACGTCTTCGTATCTGTTAGGTTCTTCTTTAGAACTATTAAGGGGTTTTTTTTTCTGTGTTTTACAAACTTTTTGAATTCCCTCGAGTCTTAAATCAAGTTTTGTCTCTGTTGTGCATGTATTTATTTCTGTTTCCTCCTTTTGGAGATACTGTATGTATTTATGTTGGATTTCAAACAGGTGGTCGCTGGGAGCCATAATGTATGAAATGCTTGTTGGTTACCCTCCATTTTATTCAGATGACCCGATAACCACCTGCAGAAAGGTATCATGCTCGAAATTCTCCAACATACTTTTTAAATATCTGTTACTATATAACTTCTACATCTCTGTAACAGTTTGAGGTTACTTCTGACACGTTAACGAATCCTATATATAGCCATGGCATGTATTAGAATTGATGCTGATCATTACTTCAGCCTTGACCTAATTTAATGTCAAATGAATTGTCGTTTGCTTCACTAACATTAATTATAAATATTTCGCTGTGAGATAGGCACAGTTTTGTAGAGGCTTAGAATGTAAGTACGCTTGACAAAACATGTGTTTCTGGTATTCATGCCTACCTATCTCATGAGAATATCCCACTTTTAATCATTCTTGCTTTTGCTCGGGTACCTTGAGAGTTTATAGGCTAGGATATTGGCCAATTGAAGCTTAGCATCAAATTTTGCACAGATGTCTAGGTACTTTTATATCCAGTAGTTATTTGTCTAGTGCTTTCCAATCTCCAAGAGGTGCATTTGCACATTTTGAACAGAACTTTCTCTCCCTCCCTCCCTCCCTCCCTCCCTCCCACTATTGTGGAAATGAGTGTGCAGACATGCACTTGTTTATATGCAGCATGTCAATGCATGAAGACGCCATTGTCTGTCGCCAGTCACCACTAATATTGGTAGTCAAAGGTGTTATTAGTGATCTATGTCTAGTTGATTTTTTTTTTCAAACCTAGGTCATGAAGTCCTAAGACTATGGTAAATCAGCTTTCAAACCTAAGACGTAGATTGCAAGTTCACTTACGCATCAGCAAGGTGTTATGCACTCCATGATCCCATTATTCAAGGTTTCTATGTTTTCTCTACTCCTTAAGAATAAACTATTTCTTAACCGTAAGTAAACAAAAACATTTTATCTTGGTTTAATGGGAACATGTTTGAAGGTATTATATGCATACATCAAAAATGAAATATGTGAGAGGATACCACTGGCTTTTATCTTGGGGAAGGAAGAGAACAATGAAAACACGTGTTTGGTTTTCAGGAAACATCGGTATAGGAGAAAGAAAAGAATAAAAACACGTTTTGGGTTTTAATTCATTAAGGTGTGTTTGCAGACCAAAATTTTGGTTTATGGGGAGTTGGTGAAAAAGTAAAGAGAGATGATTTGAGTGAATTTTTTATGTTTATTGTAATGGAAGGAAAAAAAAAATAACTCATCAGAGTTTGCACCAAATTGAAGCAGATAGCCCCAATTAATCTTTCTAAATTGATCCCTTTAGTGGATATTATTTGTAGGAGAAAACAACTTTCTAGGCATCCAGACTGAATTGAAATGATATTCTTCGAAAAAATTGTAGGGAAATTAGGATGTGAAATTGGGTATTGGCAGAGACTATTAAATTCTCCCCTAAATTTGCTTGGGTATTACTAGATATCATTCATGCTTTGATGTGAGTTGTCCTCCCACCCCTACTCTCATCTGGATCTCTATGGAAGTTAACGTGGTTCTATGTGATTCTTAATATCAATATACATAACTGTTTTTTCAATGTGAAATTTGTTACTATAATTATAGATACTGCATGCTGATTTGGCCACCTACTGAAATGATGACTGCTTGTTTGGGACTTTGTGGATTGGTAACTTTGATTTTAGAGGATCTTTTTTCTTTTAAAAAATTTTAGAACTTTTTTTTGTCGTATTTTTTATACTTAAAGTTGATGGATTGGTGGAAACCATCCCCCCTCTCCCTGAGAAAGTAAAAAATAATGGTAAAGAAAAATTTAGGCTTAATTAATCCGCTAGTCCCTGTAGTTCAACTTTTTTCCAATTTAGTTAGTCAGTTTTAATTCTTCCTCTAAGAATCTCTAGGGTTAACTATTTGTCCCAAGAACCATCTAAACAGAGACCACACGCAAGGCACGTAAGCATATTCCACTAACGGATAACTTGTCACTATTAAGCAACCTAGATTGAGAGAATCCAGATGTCGAGTGAAATTGGTGGTGAAGTGTTTTCCGTTAGCCACATAAGCATATTCCGTCAGTCGCAACACAAACCACACGCAAGGCACGTAGGCATATTCCACCAACGGAAAACTTGTCACTATTAAGCAACTTATGTTGAGTGATAATTGGTGGTGACGTGTTTTCTGTTAGCTGCATAGGCTTATTCCATCAGTCACACCGTTGAGATTGGACGCAAGGACCTTCTTGGGACATTTAGTTAACCCTAGAGACTCTCAAGGGAAGAATTAAAATTAATGGACCAAATTGAGAAAAAGTTAAACCATAGGGTTTCGTGGATTAATCAGGCCAAAAATTTATCAGCCCATCTTTATTGTTAGATATTTAGCCTCTTCTTTTAACATCTTTATTGTTTCCAAACTTTTTTCTGCTGCTGCTCTTGCCAGTTTTCTTAACTTTCTCCTCAGGTGTATCTATAATATTTGAAGGTCCTTAAACAGGGTGCATTTAGATAGATAGGTATTCGACTCTTTTCTGACACTATTTGCCAATCATTTGCAGATAGTTCATTGGAGAAATCATTTAATATTTCCAGAAGATGCAAAGTTGACATCTGAGGCAAAGGACCTCATTTTCAGGTTGCTGTGTGATGTTGAACATAGGCTAGGTACTGGAGGTGCCTACCAAATTAAAGTAAGTTTTTTTTAGGTGCCAAAGTGTTACAAATCTTCCCTCGTACCTATGTTCTGCCTTATGAAATCTCTGTTGTATCAGGCTCATCCTTGGTTCAAGGATGTCATATGGGATAAACTATATGAAATGGAAGCAGCATTCAAGCCAGAAGTCAATGGGGAGCTAGATACACAGAACTTTATGAAGTTCGACGAAGTATTATTTATGTGCCTCTACTACTATTAGTACCACTATTCCTTCTTTCCTGATAAGTTAGCTTGCTTCAGCTGTCATTCTAGTTTCATGATTCTCTGCTAGCTCTACTTCTGCTTGCAGCAGCCACAGATCCTTTTTTTTCGGGGGATACTAGCTGTGACTCTTGCTCATTAAGAAACAAGTTTTTTTGTTATTATCAATTTTGAGTACTTCTGTGGTTGATTCTCTCACTACTAAAAACTCTGATATGTTACTTGCTAATATGGTTTCACGAGGGCAGGAAGTGGCATTCAGTGAAAGTGAAAAACTGCATCAATTGTAAAATCATGACCATGCGTGTAGTTAGGAGAAGCATTATTGAATTTTTATAACACATATTTTCTGGATATATCTTACTATTTGCTTGTTTGAAAATGATTGCTCTCTGGAATTACATTTTAGTAAAATTGCAAATGAGGATCATTTAAAGTTTGACGTTCTTCAGCCTTCGGGTTTTTCATCATATGTGATATCTAGATGTTACCTCATTACACACGTCTATTTCATAGGCCTGTATAGTTCCTTATCCTGACTTGGAAACTTGGAATATTTTTCAGTTGGATCCTCCAGCCCCATCAAGGACTGGCTCAGGCCCCTCAAGGAAGGTTTGTGACTATTTATGCTGTGAGTGTGTAGCCAACAATGTGCATTTCCCTGCAGAAGAAATGTGGTTTACAAAAGAACAAAAGCCGGCAGTGCTTTGATTATTGCCTTGCTTGCTTTAGTTTTGTGACACGTACTGTTTACCGTCTATATAGTCTTTAGCCAAAAGTACAAGAACTTCGTTAGGAAAGAGAGATCGTTACCCTATCTATTGTCACTAAGATTTTTTTCATGTTACAACATCAAAGACACTCCTTTAGATTGGGTTTTGTGTTCATTCACCTAAAAGCATGTCAGTTTCTTCATACATCTGTCTCTATCTATATGAATCTGACCATTTTTAATCCTATTATTGTTTGTGTAATTAGTGCTAAGTATGGTGATTCTACTCCTTACATCTTATAGATGCTATTAACTCCGAAAGATCTAAGCTTTGTTGGCTATACATACAAGAATTTCGATGCTGTGAAAGGACTTCACCAATCTCGTGGTATGCAATTTTGCTTATCTGAGTAGTTGAGTTAATTGATTTTCCCCTTTTGTATGAAAGCTGCATTTATATTCTGCTGTTAAAAGGATATGCAGTTAACTCTTCTTGTAACAGTCAACATGCATGTATTCTTCTTACCAGACATCTGCCAGCACAATTGTTTATGCATCCTTCTTAAGTGTGGTTTACTTTCCGCTTATCTCTGCACTCACACCATGGGCAGCATGACTGGAAATTTGTTTCTCATTAAATCCGTTCTGGACGATCTAATTAAATCTTCATGTATATGGTGATGTTGATTTTGTATTCGAATGTTCTGTCTGTACCCTGAATTTTTTCCACGGGGCAAAACAAGATGTCCTTGTAATGCTTCAGTTTGGGTGGACAGAATGTTCAGTGGGGACAGATGTATCGCAACAACGTATTCATGCCTGAAAAAAGAATGTATTCTTTGAACATTCGGTATTAATGGGTAGTTAGGCTGGACAGCTAAGGAGTTGCTGGTCCTTCCTTTTGTCCATGAGCGGACAAAATCTGTTGTTGTGTCTTACAACCGATGATAGCGTAACATCGTTACAATGAGAAATGGAACTGTGTAATGAGAAATGGAACTGAGAGCTGGTGCTGCGATCTTTATTGATGGCTAACTGGGCATTAGGATGTATAAGCACTTAGGCTTTGCCCAGCAGGGTACAACTATGAGTGCAATTATGGCATGGAACCAATCCAATAGGGGTTTGGCCCCATTGCAAGGGCTGGCCTGTTGGAGGACTAGTAGGTAGAGCACTCACATCTAGTGCCTGTGGCATGTGTCGACAAGAACTGACTCGCTAGTGCCTGTGGCATGTTGTTGACACCATCTTCACCATGTGTCAACATTGTACTTCCCATTTGTCGACACCATCAAAATGGCATTCTTGCAACAGTGCTATATGTCGACACCATCTTGGTAGATTGAGTTTTCAGTGCTTTTTGATATGCAATCTTTTTCTTTTCATCACAAAAACTTCTACAATGAAAAATATCATAGTTTAGATGCAAGCCATGGTGTTTAAATCAAATATAAGGCATAATGAATTTTAGAGAGATATAAATACAATTGAGTACTCTCGATTGAATAGTGGATTGACAACCACGTATTCTAAAAATACTTCCAAAGCTATTTTATCATTTGTTATCATCAAAATTGAGTTAGATAGCTCAAGGAGCAACCTTAGGCTAACAAAATGCAATAATATCTCAATAAAGTACTAGTCACATCTGTGTTGTAACTCCAATATAACAAGTCAATATTACTATTCGAGTTTCTTGAAATTATTTTATAAATTTTGTTCCACCTACTAAGGAACTAATGTGGTTAGTCCACTCGCCCTCAGGCAACATTGGTATTACTAGGTTTTCTTTGATAATATGTGTAACGACCTAAGAAAGCACCATACATATATGCTTTATCACTCTATAAAGATTGTAAACGTTACAACTGCAGCCCTTAGGACTCCTTTGGAAATCATTGTTACACCTACGAAGGAACTAATATAGGACTATGCACTCAATCGGCACTTTGACCTATACTTTTTTTTTTTTTTTGTTCAAGACCTCATGTACATGCTCTAAGGGGCATATCAAACCTCTATAAAGGCAATGGACCAATGAGTTAGGGGCCTGAACAGTCATACAAACCCCAATGGGCATAGAATTGACATGATTACACACCCAAACGGGCAGAAAACACTAAACATAAAACCTGTCAGATGGATTGCTGAAGAAGTCAGCAGAGGAGGCTGCCAAAGCGGCGCTCAGAGAAAACTCACAAACAGCGAGCTTTACTGAGCGGAATAGACCCAGGAAACAAGTGGAAGAGGGCAGCAGGAGGCGGAAAAGATGTAGGACCGTTGGAACACAGTAGGAGGAGCGGTGTGTGCGGCGTGTGAGACGTCATGCTCTGGCGGGACTAGGGCATAGCTTGGCGATAGTGTAGATCAGCGGTTGCTGAGTCCAACCATGCTGAAGGTGGCCACTCTTGAACACCAGAAGTTGGAGATCCACACCTACAAGCAATATCATGACAAAAACAAAAAAACACAAATTTCCACCTTTTCCACCACCTGGCCAGCTGGAAACTGACCAGTAGGGGATGGGCTGTCAGGTGGAGGCAAAGCTCCCCCGGCCACCTAGTTGCAGGCAGGGAGAGAAGAGGAGGCAGGCAAAGGGGTTAGGTGGGAGCGTTCTTTAGAGGGAGAGAGTTTTATCTTGGCTAATAGCTCACCAGCTTTACCTTGACCGGTACCTTACCCGTTTAATGTAGGATCTCAGTGTTTACAGACCCACGTGACTCTGTGGAACTTGTTGGAAAGCAAGGCAACTCTTGTAAACTTTCTGAGTGTACTCTAAAAATGATGTGCAGTTCGTAGAAATCTAACCAAAATAGCCTTTTGCAACTACTACAGTTTAAGTGTTTGAATGGCATTCTTTTAAGTTCTATTTTCATGTCCAACCTACGAATATAATCTATAATTTGAATCGTAGGGACTGTACTCACCTCAAACCGATTTTGAAGTATCTGTTAAGCATAGGTTGAAGGCAGAAATGGTATACCCAATAGTCTCTATCAGGGCATTATTTGCTTTGTGCCATATACAAATGTCCATGTGGTTCTTTTGGAATTTCGCATAATAGTAGACTTTTGGGTACTTTCACATTTTAACCACATTTGTGCTTCCCTTCATGCCGATAGACAAATGACTTTTTTAGCTCTTCAAACCTTTGCAGATCTCAAAAGAAGCATGTCACCAAGACAGATGTCTGATTCTATATTTAGTAGGAAGTCTTCTTCATCATCTCCTCCTTCAAGGAATGGATCTTCCCTACAATTAGGAAGTTTTTTGTACTTGAAATGTACTAAAATTTCATTGCTGGTAGTTGCAGGTGACTCTCGGACAGATTATACTACAAAAAGGACAGCCGAGGAAACAGAGGTGCAGATGCTCACATCAACAGGTGATCCCATGGTACTGTAAGATAAAATAATGGGGTGACGGAGTGAAGAGTTTGTCATTGGGATCTTGCTTATGCTTTCCCAAACCTGCATTTGTTGTAAATTGGCTGCCATGCAATTATCATAACCGCCATCCAAGTGTACAGGTTTATTCAAGGAGCTTCTTAAGAGGCCGGTGGAGAGCAAATGAGACTTCAGCTGAGACGATCTATGTATTAAATTTAAGAATTTAGGGCAGGTGGAACTTGTGTCCTGGCTGCCCAGGTTGGCAGTGGTATGCTTGCCTTCTCTAGTGGCAGTTTCTGGTCACAATTTAAATTTACCCGGAAACTCAATAGACAGGTTAAACAAGCTATTTTGTGTAAGCTCTGACGGGCGAAAATGACAAACTGGCTACTGAAATAAATTGTGGCCAAAAGAAAAGAAAACTTGATGCCCTTTGGGTAAGACTCTTTGAGGTGTTCAATTGTTGTATGCCTTTCTAAATTCTTACTATTTTGGATGTGGAATCTGGATTTCCTAGGACCTCTTCCGCAGGGATATCCAGTATTTGTAACAGTCATACTCAAAGGAAAGATAAAAGGATGCAGTTGTGGTCTTTTTAGTATGAAGAAGAAATGCTAACAAGGCCACTTGTGGACTTGCTTCTCCGAGGGTTGGCTACATCGGGTGAACCTCGAATGAGGAGGTGCCTAATTGTAATGTTATAAATAAATGCCTTGAAAAAGGGGGGAAAAGAAAAGGAAAAAAAAATTGCATTAAGTCCTGGGTTGTAAGCACCTAGACGTTCAAGGGGTTAGTTTTTTGTTTTTGTTTTCTTTGTTTTGGAGAGAAATCCTCCCTGGAAGCTATCGGGTCTTTGACTTCCATAGTGCGAGATCACCCTCTCCTTTCTACTTTTCTAGGAGCATATGCTATTTCTTGAGATTTCCCACCTTTTTATGCCTTCGTTTCCTCTTTTTGGGACGGACATACTTCAAAGTCTCATATCTCTCCTTCACAGACTTGATCTATATTTAAAATCTTCCCTGCTCGAACAACAAAGGTTAGAAGTAGACACCACTCAACCTGAATCCCAAAAGCTTGTCCAATATGAGGATCCTATAATCTTCTCCTCTTTTTATTCGTTAATGATATGATTATTACTTGAGATGATATTGTTGATTTTTAGGAGTTAAAAAACTTCTGAGCTAGTAATTTGAAATAAAGCACCTTGGCCTTCTTACTGTTGAAGATGGAAGAATTGCTCATAGGGCATAAAAACCTTGCTTTATGTTGAGGACTCGGCTCCAGATCCAACAAGAAGCCACCAATCTACACAATCGTGATCTCCAAATTGAGAATCTATAATTTATGAGATTTGAGATTTGAGAATTTGGTTCAAGGTTGGATTTAATCTTGACAAATCAATGAGATTTACCTAGATTAAGGTTTGAAAATTGAAATAGAATGATAATCAAATATCAAGATTAAAAAGAATAAAGATGATTGGATTGCAAGAGTACAATTGACAATATAAAGAAAGATAAAAGCAAGGGACCCCATGAGAGAATTAAGAAGTACCGGGACTCAAGAGAGTAGAAGTTGTTTGTTGTCGAAATTAAGCAGCTTTAGGTTCCACTGTTTTTGTTGTCGAAATCAATTGGGGTTGGCGCTTAGGGTTCTTGCGTTCTGGGATGTTCACCTAGGGAGATCAATTTGGGGATTTCAATCTGCAATTGAGAATGTACTCCACGGGAATTTTTAATCCAGCGTGGATTACCATTTGACATGTGGCACCCATTTTTTCAAGTGGAGGAGTCTAGTCAACGTCCATGTTTCGTGTGTGTACTTTTCATATTGTAGCTATTAGCCAGGTCGGCAATTGGTCCTAATCACAAGGAGATTCAAGGTTAAAAACTTATCATAGGGACTAATTTGGGAATCTTGAAAATTTCAAGGATTTGCAGAGTAATTTAGCCTTAAAATAATTTAGGTTTTCTTTTCTTTCATAATTCATATGGAGTAACCTTGAAGTTCTTTTCTGGTATTCTATTTAAAATATAACAAGTTGTAAGTAAGGCTTCTCCTCGAAAAGATACTTCAGACCATAAATATTCATCATTGCATTAAATCATTACGATTAAAGTTTTTTTAGCTACTTCTTTTGTTGAGGAGTATATGCTATAGATGTCTCATGCACTATATCAAGAGATTCACAAAACGCAGTACAATGAAATTATCCACCTTTGTTAGACCTTAGACGTTTGATCTTTGCATCGCATTGATTTTCAACCTCATTTTTGAACCCTTTAAAATTTTCAAGAAGTTCATCTTTTGATTGCATGAAAAACACATAGCAATATTTTGAAAAGTCATCTATAAACGTAACAAAATATTTTCGTCCACCTCTAGTGGAGGTGCTATGCATGTCACTATGAACGAGTTCTAAAAGAGACGAGGTCATTTCAAATTTCTGAAAAACAGTTTTCTGGTATTTTCATTTATACAAACATGACATTTTTCATGCATATCATTTTCAATTTTCAGGATAAGGTCTAAACCTATCATATCATGGATTTTTCTAACATTTACATTGCCTAAATGAAAATGCCATAATAAAAATGAGCCAAGCATATAAACTAAAACATCATTTGCATTACCAACTACATTGAGTTTGAACATCCCATCGCACAGATAACCCTTTTGCACAAATGTCCCACCCTTAATCAAACACAAATGTGTATGACTCAAATATAGTCTTCAAACTAAACTTCTTCAAAAAACCATCATATACAAGATTTTTCCTAATCTGAAGAACATAAAATACATTTGTCAACAATAAGACTTTTTCAAAGGTAAACTCGAAGTCCACAATTCCTTTCTCTTTAACAGCAGCAGTGGATGAATTCCTCATATAGAGGAAATGATCATCCTCTATTGCTTCGAAAGTCTTGAATTGACTCTTGTCATGACACACACGCCTTGTTGCCTCAGAGTCAATCCACCAAGAACCATTTGCTTTTGTTAAATTGACCTAAAAAATCACAGCTATAAATTTCTCCATGCTCTTAGAATCATAATCCTTTGAACCCTTAGAATGCGAGCTTTGATGCTGCTTTTTCTTTTTTTTGGGAAGATGACAATCTTGATTAAAATAGCTAGGCTTGCCACAATTGTAGCAATTCCCCTTCTTTTTCTTATTTTGGTTCTTATTTTGTCAGCTTTCTCTTCTTGTTGTTCAAAGGACCAACTTATTCCACTTTTAAAACTTTAAGTGGTTGAATAGTGTCATATTTCATAGCTTGATTACGTCTCAATTCTTCCTCAACTTGAATATGTTGACCTAACTGAGCAAGAGTAATATTCTTCTTTTATGCTCAAGTATTTTTCTATTCTATTTCCAAGAAGGTGGTAATTTGTCTATAGTGGAAGAGACAGAAATTTCTTTTATACATTTTCATGTTATACTGAGTGAACTGATCTAGAATATCCAGAATTTCGTTAAGCTGCTCAGAAATAGCCTATCATCTACTATTTTGTAATTAAAAAACTTCTTTCTAGTTTTGTCCTGAAGCACATATTTAACCTCGAGTGTGTTCCAGATTTCCTTTGCAGTATACCTGTTGATGTAGATATCGAATAGAGAGTCTGTCATAACATTATAGCCTTGCAGAGATAATCATTGTAATATTTCCAAAAAAAAGAAAGAAGCAAAAACAAAAGCTATGTGTTTTGATAATTGGCATTACCTTTCTGCAAGGCTATAATGTTATGACAGACTCTCTATTCGATATCTACATCAACAGGTATACTGCAAAGGAAATCTGGAACACACTCGAGGTTAAATATGTGCTTCAGGACAAAACTAGAAAGAAGTTTTTTAATTACAAAATAGTAGATGATAGGCTATTTCTGAGCAGCTTAACGAAATTCTGGATATTCTAGATCAGTTCACTCAGTATAACATGAAAATGTATAAAAGAAATTTCTGTCTCTTCCACTATAGACAAATTACCACCTTCTTGGAAATAGAATAGAAAAATACTTGAGCATAAAAGAAGAATATTACTCTTGCTCAGTTAGGTCAACATATTCAAGTTGAGGAAGAATCTGAAACGTAATCAAGCTATGAAGATGATATTGTTCAATCTATTAAAGTTCTAACAATGGAGGAAGCCGGTCCTTCGAACACCAAGAAGAGAAAGGTTAAAAACTAGAACAAGAAAAAGAAAGGGAATTGCTACAATTGTGGTAAACCTGGTCATTATAAGTGTGATTGTCGTCTTTCCAAAAAGAAGAAGAAGCATCAACCACTGCAACAAAGCTTGGATTCTACGGGTTCAAAGGATTTTGATCCTAAGGGCAAGGGGAAATTCGTTGCTGTGATTTTTGAAGTCAATTTGATCGAAGGAGATGGTTCTTGGTGGATTGACTCCAGGGAAACAAGGCATGTGTGTCATAGTCAATTCAAGAATTTTGAAGCAACGAAGGATGGTCATTTCCTCAGGAATTCTTCCACTACTGCTTTAAAAGGAAGAGGAATTGTGGAGTTGGAGTTTAACTTTAGAAAAGTCTTATCATTGACTGATGTGTTGTATGTTCCTTAGATTAGGAAAAATCTTGCGTCTGGTGGTCTTCTGAACAAGTTTGGTTTTAAGAGTGTATTTGAGTCAGACATGTTTGTTCTGACTAAGGGTGGGACTTTTCTGAGAAAGGGTTATATGTATGATAGTATGTTTAAACTTAATGTTGTTGGAAATGCAAATGTTGTTTCAGTTGTGCTTGGCTCGTTTTCATTAAGGCATTTTAAATTAGGCCATGAAAATGTTAGGAAAATACATGAGATGATAGGTTTAGACCTTATTCCTAAAATAAAAAATGATATGCATGAAAAATCCCATGTTTGTATGAAAACAAAATAGCAAAAAACCATTTCAAAAAATTGAAAGGACCTCGTCTCTTTTAGAACTCATTCATAGTGATGTATGTGACATGTATAGCACCCCCACAGAGGTGGAGGAAAATATTTTGTAACGTCTATAGATGAATTTTCAAAATATTGTTGTGTTTTTTATGCAATCAAAAAATGAAGCTTTAGAAAATTTTAAAGTATTCAAAATTTAGGTTGAAAATCAATGTGATGCTAAGATCAAACGTCTAAGGTCTGACAGAGGTGGGGAATTCTATTTTCCTGCATTTTGTGAATCTATCGGTATTGTGCATGAGACATCGATAGCATATACTCCTCAATAAAATGGAGTAACTGAAAGAAAAAATCAAACTTTGATTGAAATGGTTGATGTAATGATGAATATTTTTGGTTTGAGTAGTACTTTTTGGGGAGAAGCCTAACTGACAACTTGTTATATTTTAAATATAATACCTCAAAAGAACTCCAAGGTGACTCCATACAAATTATGGAAGAAAAGAATACCCAACCTAAATTATTTTAAGGTATAGGGATGTAGGGCAATAGTCTGGTTACCTAAACCAAAAATCACAAAATTGGGACAAAAAGCCATTGAATGCATATTTCTTGTATATGTTCAACATAGTAAAGGCTATAGGTTCTTACTTATTGAACCAAATATTTATGTTGACATGAATATCATTATAGAATCCAAGGATGCTGAATTCTTTGAGAATATGTTCACTACAATTCCATATTTCAAAGATAAAATGGTAGAACCTATTGAAAGAAATTATGAATTTGGTGAAACTTGTAAACGTTCCGAAATTAGGAGTAAAAGAATAAGAAAAGAAAAATCATTCGGTCTAGATTTCATCACTTTCTTGGTTGAAGGATCATGGGATGGTGAATGTCATCAAATGATGGTAACTCAAAGTTTAAAACCTGATCCTTTGACATTTGATGAGGCTATGAAGTCTCAAGATTCTGCTTTCTAGAAGGAGGCTATAAATGATGAAATAGATTCTATAATAAGAAATAATACTTGGAAGTAGGGCTGTTCAACCCCAGTCACCTATACCGAATAGGCCGATTTTCAAATATTGGCCATCTACACCTACACTGTTAAGGGCAAAAACCGGCCCTTAGCAGTGGCGGTTCCCGGTTAACCTATATTTATAGTGAGCCATTTTTTTAGCATTTTACAATACTATAAGGCAGACAAAACTGAAGCAACTGGAGAAGAATCGAAAATTCTGATCAAAACTAGTAAATTACAATTCAAGTCAAAGAGAAAATTAAACAAAGCCTTGTCTGAAAAAAGAGCAAGAAATTGCAAATAAAGAGAGCAAAAGTGCAATAGAAAAATTCAGGAAGGACGTGCTTGCAACGCCAAGACATTGACTGAGCTTAGGTAATAAAATGCAACTATTTTAAATTCTAACTGGATACTTTTAACAGCTGATTTCATTGGATGTTTTAAACATCTAATTAACTCATGAATATGTTTACATCACAATTTTAAGACTTCTTCAATTAATCGACAAAGTATCCTAGAAGTATGTAAGATGAACACATCATATGTAATTAAGAAAAGTCTGATAAAGCAAAATGATACAGTAAGTCCTCCTTAGAGCTCAAAGGCAGATTCAGAAACCTCAGATGAAAACACTCATCCAGAAGCAAACTTTGCCCAAGAATCATGAAGAAATCTCAACTGGTTTGATGTACTGAGAAAATGAACAACATAACAGAAAACTTTGCAAAAGAATCATGAAGAAATCTCCAATGGTTTGATGTACTGGGAGAATGAACATCATAACAAACTAGACCAAGAACGTATAATGACTATATACTGACTTCAATTGAATCAAGAAAACAAAATAGAAGCCCACACCATCCAAAGGAAGAAAACAAGACGTAGGATCCTGAATTGGCGACTAGAAAAGGTTCTAATTACCCTCTGGAATGAGTGACGAGAGTAGTTTCAAAGTGGCCATCTTTAAACACATGAATGAACTGTTTTGGTAAGGAATGCTCCCCCTGCAACAGAAGTACATAACACAGGGTAAGCCATCCAATGCAAACCCATAAGTTCAAGCGAAGATAGCCCATGAATCTTATCCAGTAGTGGTCCCCAAATCCCCAAAGAAACTAAGGTAAGAACCCTTAAGCTGGGTAATCTTGTCAATGTGGAAATGAAAGAATCGATGGATAAACTTTCAAAGAGAGTCTTATTGGGAATTGCAAATCCATTGAACCCGCCAACCCTAAAAATTAAAACCCTAAAAATTGCAAATAAATAGGGAAAATTTAATGTGAAGGAGGGGTGAAGATGAGAGTATCTGTGGTGGTCGGCGAAGGTTGGTTGTGCCACCTGTGCAGGGGGAGTTTGGAGAGGGAGGAGATTGGGGAGGAAAGAGAGGCAAACGACAAAGAAGAAATTGAGGGTGGGAGGGGCGACTGTGAAGAAAAAGGGAGGGGGGGACTAACATCGTTTTATATAAATAAAAATAAAAATCCGGTTTCTCAGTACCCAGGAACCCGGTGTCGAGTAAACTAGGAAAACCTCAGGTTTTCCTAAAAATAGGCCACCGGCACCGGTTAGGTCAGGTATCGAGAACCCGATACCGGTGCCACCGGATTTTACTGGTGGCTTTGAACAGCCCTACTTAGAAGTTGGTAGACCTTCCACCAGGTTCTAAACCAATTGATTGTAAGCGAATTTTTAGAAAGAAAATAAAAGTTAATGGAACCATTGACAAGTTTAAGGCAACATTAGTTGCTAAGAATTTTTAACCAAATGAGGATTTTGATTATTCTGATACATATGCTTCTGTTGCGAGAATTGCTACATTAAGACCTTAATTGCTTTAACATCAATTTATAATTTTGAAGTTCATCAAATGGATGTGAAAACCACATTTTTGAATGGGAAGCTCTAGGAAGAAATATATGGATAGCAACCTGAGGGATTTGTTATGCCTAGACAAGAAAATAAGGTATGCAAATTGTTTAGATCCTTATATGGTCCCAAGCAAACTCCTAAGAAGTGGGCATGAGAAATTGATGAGGCTATCATTGCTAATGGGTATAGGATACATGAATCCGACAAGTGTGTTTACAACAAATTTCATGGGAATCAAGGTGTTATCATTTGTTTGTACGTAAATCATATGTTAATTTTTGATACTGATATGGCATCTGTGCTGAGCACCAAAGTTTTTTTATCATCAAACTTTCACATGAAAGATTTGGGTGTGGCTGATATTATTCTAGAAATTAGAATTATTAGAAACACTAATAGTATCACACTGACCCAGTTACATTATATTGAGAAAATTCTTAAACGGTTTCTAAAAGGTATTTAATACAGATTTCAGATATAGATTGAAAAATACAATTACCATCTCATTTAAAAAACTAACTAACCAATTTATCTTGGATATAAAGTAGGATTATATTCGTATCCGATAAGACTCCAGGGAAGATTTGTAATCTGTTATAGCTATTTTGTATATCTTTTGAAATTTTTTTCCCGCATTTTTTTAGTTTTTACAAGGGAGTGATTTTTTAGCTCTTTTTTTTTTTTTAAACTGGAATGATCTGGTAAGTAATAATTATTTTGGGTGTCTGTTCCTATTTGATTTATTCATATTTTTTATATCGTAACTCGTTTAGTTAATGCACTCTATTATTCTTCTTGCAATTTTTTGTGACATCTTTGTTAGGCTTGGTGGATAATTTCTTTGTAATTAGGTGTACTATTTTCCGCCTAGATGTAACTCTAGAAATTTTTTAAGTGATGTTGATGTGGCATTTCTTATTAACCCTAGATTGTTTTCTTTTGGGTGTTAGTCAAAAGTTACCACTTACGGGCCGAAAGTTACGTTGGTTAGTGCAAAGAACAATCTCCATGCACGCCAAGATCCCTAATTGGTTTGATTACATCCTTGATACTGGTTAGGTAAAGCACGTAGCACCATTAATATTTTTGACAAATATTAATATGAAAGACAACATAATATTTATTTGTAATTATTTCGACTTCTTTATCAGGGGATAGCTACGCATATATAAAAATGCAGAGAGAGGCAATATTTGTAAAACAGTATTATCAGAAATATGTAAGAGTGCTATTCGGCTCGTCGTGCGCACGCACGATTCTTGCATATTGTGGGGAGTAATTAATTAGAAACACAGAAAGGTCTATTCTGGCTTAAAAATTACTCATTTGACAAAGTGACAGGGCATTAAGGAGTATTTTTAGGGATCGGCGGAAAGTCATTGAGCATATTGGGAATGTCTAACTACGTGGAAAATATAAATTATTGGCTTAGGAAAATATTACAAAAGGTATAAAGAGTACTCATATGTTTGGAGCAGTTAATATAGACTCTAGGATAGATGAGGCGAGGGCCTAATTGTAAAATGCTTATAGGGAGAACAAAAGTGAGCCAGCGCACTGTGGACTCCATGCGCTTCATTATACAACCTTCAAAAGCTTCTCACACCTTCATTAATTTATGCAGTGAGATTTTTATTCATAACTTAAAGTCAGCATTGTATTAATATAATAATGGAAATCTTAGGGTTAATTTTTTAGTTTGTTAAGGCCTGGGGCAAGGACATTTGCGAGATAGGATTGTAAGAAGATAAATTTATTTTAATTTTATATTAGGCCACTTGGGTGGCATTTGGGCCAAGGTTTATTATAAGGGGTAAATGACATTAATTGGTCTTTTAGTAGGGATTAAAGATAGTATTTTGTCGCAAAAAGAATGCGTAAATATAGGATTTTGGAGGATCAGACTAGGTGGTAAGTTTAAACAGATATTAATATGAGATAAGTTTATAGGACTTTTCTTTTTAATCAATTGACAACTAATCTCCTTTAATTAAGGAATGAACATTTGGATAAGGGAGAGCTGCATACTCTGGCTATCCTTTAGACTCTATATATATGCAGTAAGAAAGTTAATGGTTCCTCATTCTACAAAAAATTATATAATTTTCAATCAGAGTTATTCATAGTTACCTCGAAATACATCAGGATTTAAAGATAAAACTCCTAATACAAATTCAGGATATTATTATCATAAGTACCATTCTTTTGGGTGATGTTTAAAATGTATGTTATAATATGTTTCAAAGTCAAAATATTGAGCGCTCGACCAATTTTTGGAATTATTTTAGTGTACTCTTAATATACACATTGGAAAAGAAATTATCTTAACAAACATTCTGGAGCTGTGTCTTTTTCTCTCACTATTAATTTTGTTTAATGCTGAGGGCGGTTGTTGTACATAGTAATAGCACTTTAATCACAGGCTTGAGTTATTGGTACTAACTTAGATAGTGAATAAAATACAACCGTGTACGAACGTAGTGTTTCTCTAGGATAGACTCATAAGGGGATATCCATAGACATAATGCTTTTATCACTTAATGTTGGAGACTAGTGTCGTGTGGGTACGTGTTCGTTAAGGTCCTTGGTGAGTAATAACATCTTCACCTACATAAGATAGGAATAGTATTTCACATATAATATGATCATTTGAGTCCATAATTGTTTTTAATTTCATCTAAGATTTACTATTCTTGGTACTCAACACATCTAGGTTTAAATTTTGGAAACTGTGGAACAGTTGTGAGATTTGAGAGGCAATTAAATTAATTGATAATGGATCACCGTCATTTCTCAGTATTTGTGATTAAATTAAAGACTATAAACCACTTTTTCATAATTGTTTGTAATTCTGAATATTTAATCATATCCAGTCTTCGGAAAAAAGAGAATACACTAAAAGATAGATCGCGGGTTCATCTTCGTTCTACATTATGATTAGAATAAACTTCTCAGTTTGATATTAAGAGTGGATATTAAAGCTAAAATCCGAAAGGACTACCTATATTGAGATCTAACTAAATTGAACCTCGTACATATTCATACAGTTCCAAACGCTAATTTAGAGCGGGTTGAAGAATAGAGTTCCGTAAAAGTCATTGGGGAGGCTCCAAGGGAGCTCGCCAACCGTCTGTATTGTCTGAATTCTTCATAGGTTTCAGTGGTTTTTGCGCATATAGAGATATAATATAGATACTTGTTATAGTGGCGTTCTAATTAGGGGGTATTATCGGGAGCGTGGTTGACGCCAAAGCTTTTTTGGTTATACTCTCTATTAATAGCGCACATATTTCAGAAGTTGAGAAGATAATTATAAACGTCAATAGAACTCTGATTATGTGTTACCTCTATTACTTAGAGTTTGATTAAGCACTTTTTTATTTGTTATGCTAAGATTCTAGAGATAAACTAACCATGGAGGAGCATAATAACTCCGCACACACGATGCTAAAGTTCGTTTATGACTCTGCTTACTAAGCGTTTACATATTGGTTTTGGTCTGAGTCGCAAGTATTGGCTAATTTGGTTTATCGGACCAAATTTTTTTTAATAGTCATGTGTGCCTTTTGGAAACCAAAAGGCAGCTTATTAAATAGGAATACAATTGATTCTACGTAATTTGCAAATGAAGACATCAAATTTTAAAACAAATCTCAAATAAATAGTAAGAAGGTAAATCAAATTAATGAGAAAATTACAGAAAGAGTGAAAAGAAAAATTCTTAAAAAGGTATGACCCTCCAATTCTTGAAAAACACATTAGTAGCGATTGGGTAAGACCTTTAAAAGGAATTACAAATTATTAGTAGAGAACTGTAAAAAGACAATATTAAAGAATAAAAGTTGAATTGTTAATTGACAATAAATGTTACTAAATGAAAAAGAAAATTCATTCTCATATAATTGGAGTTTATAAATTCCCTCTACGAAGCCAAGCCATCTCATTCAATATATATTATATTGTTAGATATATTGCACGCTTGAAATATCATTTATTTAATGATGAGACGATAAACTATAATATTTGATGAGAGAATCTCTGTAATAATTTATAATATTAGCAAGAATACAAACAGAGAGAGATTTTGGGAAGATATAGAATAATGGAAGATAAGAACTAACACTTTCATAAAAGAAAGGGTAGAACAATCACATCTCTTCAGTAGCTTGTAAGAAGCTTATACATAATATATGATATATAACAAACTAGAGACAAGATATTATTATATGGCATTTAATCATAAATTTACACAATTAACGCTGTTCTTTTAAATTTAATATTCACGTTTTATTTGGTCTATTCTGTGCTCACCCCCCTTCATTGGCATATACTTTTCATTAGATCGCTTATACTACGATGGGTATGGATTATGGATGGATATATTCGTAACGCTCTGTAAATTAATTCTTCTTATTAACAGGCCTACGAAGGAGGGATCTCTGTTTACAGCTAGAAAATAGAAGGTAGCCTTCAGGAGAGAAGTTAAACAGGGCATAAGAGGGACTGAACTCAAGGTAGTTACCCATCGGGGTGTGTCTTGTCTAGGGGGATGTATGTCATAACGTACTGCCATGAATAAGTGTTATTTAGCTAGCTGCTGCTCAGAATAAAATGCACCATAGCACTGGTTGTTATAGGTTTTTGATGGCGCGGTTAATGTAGAGTGGCATAGCGAGTTCGATGGAGGCTATCTTATACAGAATTCTATGTGGCTCTTTACGGCTGGAGAAATTCTAACTATTATTTAATGTAGTGCTTTGGGCGTAGGGAATGATTTTTCATATACATTTTACAGGAAAAGAAAGAACATATATTGGTCTCAAGAAATTCATAGAAACGAGACTTCAGATAGAAATCTAGTAAATTAGGTTGTCGCGAGGAGTAACTATATATTGGAATGGGGTGATCCTCTTTTATGGTACCGAGCTACCAAGGATAACAAAAATGAAACGCGCGCCGTAGGAGTTCAAGGACCTGGGGTCGACGCTCCAAGGTCTTTTGATCTTGTCTGATTCACTGGTATTGATCACTATCCGGCAGTGGCACTATCGTCTCAGTTCCCTCATAATAATCTAGGAACTGACACAAGGAGTGATATAAAGATACGTTTTTGGAGTGAATAGTTTGAGTGTACATGATCCAATATAATAGGATTGAATATTAGGCACAATCTAGCAGACTATTTTTCATAATATGTCACATGATGGATTCGTCTTGAGAAAGAGATAAGTCATTAAACAAACCAGGATGCTAGTTACTCATTTTTGTTAGCACATATTTTGAGGTTCCATAAATTAACCTGAAACTTAAAAGCTAGGCGTGTACTATAGGTAAGCTATCGGGGACTTCGAAGTGGACCAGTCAGATGCTAATAATGTATTGGATGGCTCTTATCTAAAGACTCAATTTGAGCGGGAATCTCCGGGTATAGAATTACAAGTGGTTTCAATAGATCTTTTGGATCATGGTGAGCCGAGAAGGCGAGCTCTTATTAAGGTAGGGGTTAAAGTAGGCTCACCGAGTCTTCGGCCATTTTCGTATGAGATAAACTTTTTGGCTTCGAATTGATTGTACTGCCAGATGAAAGAAGAAGTCACGATGTTTGCAAATTCTTTCGATATTGGGAAACTATGGCCAGAATCTTATTAGTAAGAAGATAGATCTTGGCAGTTGGATGCTCGCATGGCTCTTTTCTCTACTTATCGCAGAGCTTTGGATCTCGAAAGGATTTCTGTACTTTTAAGAAATTGAAATGGTGCTTGTGGTACCTTATATAGATTTTATAGATTCTTGGCCTGGCCACCACAAATACAAGTACTCACTCAATCCTATGTACAAGCTATCTTCATATCTGACGTCATCAGAGTTTTCGTTGTAATTTTCTCTATAAGCATATATTCCCTCCAACATGCGTGTTCTACACTATAGGCCGTCAAAGGTGGCACAATCGAGGCATACCAGCAGACCAACAAATCATACCAGGAGATCAGGAGATTGCATCATAAAAGGCCTCTGAGTACGAAGCCCTCAGACATGATTGGCGAGAGAAATCCAGTAAATCCTTAGCCGCACCAGACTCAGGGGAGGCTGCAGAATAGATGATCTACGCACTGATCCAAGAGAGGACTCAATAAATATGACGTAGAGAAAAGCAGTACAATATCTTCCTAACTGTAAATCAGCCTTTGCCTGGTTTATGAAAACATCACACGACCTAGACAAAGAAGGGTCACCACTTCGACTCGTGTTTTCAAGATGCAGTAGTTATATAGGGTGCATAGGATATGCTGTCAGGGTTTTCAAATTGGTTTCTCAGGTACAGGCATCAAACGGGCCGGGCTCCTCAGGGGCCCGAGCAGAGGGCGCATATATCGGCACAGACGCAGACATATACCAGGGAGACTCATCTATAGGCTTATAAAACATATCTATAGTAAAAATAACACACTCAGACTAGTAAAATTAAATAGTTACAGTGTTTTAGGTAAATTGGTATTAAGTATGAGTGAGGTAAAAATTGACATTAAAAGAGTGCAACTAAGTACAATTACACTATTTTCCATACAACCAGGGGAGTATTTGACGACCTCAGCAAACTTCTTTGAACATTCACACGCAATTTATACCGAGTATACAGAATATAACCTCAGATTATTTTTATTCTTAAAGTCGCAAGGGTGAATGAAACAAGACAAAAAAAATGGATGGAGTATAGAAACTAATATTATACTCCTAGAGGAAATAGGAAGAGGGGAATTTTCTTAAAGCTATCTCATTTTTTGGGAAGGAATAGATCCCATTACAGTGACTCGTATCGTAGCTTGTGTTTCGACTCTTTTACCTCGCATATTCATAGATGCAATAGCAGACGCATCCGCACGTCAGAGATAGTATTTACTTTTGGAATTTTGGGCGATATTTGGATGGTCTCTTACACTGGGTTGGCAGACCAACTCGGAGGTTTTATTGGAGAGAGTGTAAGATATCTCAGCTTTAATGGTTGTTGTTATTTGGATCTGGCATATAGCCAATACGATGAGTGTGTAGTATCTGGCCATGAGTCTATACTCCTAGCGTAGAAAAGGCTCTTACGGTGGTTGTAATTATTCTAAAAGGGAATTGTAGATTACATCCTCTAATAAGTATTCGCACTCTATATATTTTTCCATTCAGACTCACGTGTGTCATCTACTATAGTATCGTACACTTTCATAGTGTATCTAGTGTCTGATACAAATTGACACGACTTTGATTTAACTATTTAAAGGTAGGAGCTTCGTACACCTGATGGCACGCCGAAGATGGACTTGTTCACTAGTATGTTTACGTCAGTATTCACACAAGAAACATCATATCAAGAACTTTTGTCTTGTCCTAGAGGGATTCGAAACCATTGCCTTCAACAAAGTCTTTGCTTTAGGCAAAGATTACGTTCCTCGAAAATAAAAAATCACGCAAGGGACTCTAAGTTATTACCTTCTTGTATTTAATTCCTTATTAGTGTAGACTGCTCGGGAAGGCAGATTCCGAGTGTCTGACGGTGACCTGGTAGGAGTCTCTCTGTGATGGTCTACGGTGGACATAGTATCTTCTTTGTTATTTGTGGTCTGACCCAGTTGAGCTGATAATTATCCCCAATGTTTCTTTGGAAAACGAAGAACAGGTTAAGACTGAACGAATTTGCCAGAATGATCGGATATATTGTGGTGTTAGTCGGGTTAGAGCTACACATTGGATAGTGTGCATTGGGTTAATAGATTGAATTAACGGCCGGGTGATCAACATTCGTTGGAAGAGGGCGAAGGTGCTCTGCTACAGCAGTATTCAGCAACCAGGTGACGTTGTGATTCGCCATTAAGGAATATTTTTTTGTCTTGTCCTGATATTGACTCCGAAGTCTTCTCTAGCCTAGCTTTCGGAAAGAATAAGGCCATGGGTTCTAAGTACGCTCCGAATAAGATTTACTGTGTGTTTATTCTCGACAGAACTTCTCTATATGGTTGACGTTACCTTCCGGCAAACTGGTGCGACTTTTATGTACTCCGCAGAAATAAAACCTCCGCAGAGTCATTTTGGAAAACAAGTAGCAATCTGTAGAATGACTTCGCAGGCCTTTGATACTCCCGATTCTGGTGTAGTATCAACGGTGCTCTTTATATGTATTAAGTAGAACTACAAAGTGGCATGCGGTATTTCTTGGAACTTCCTGTTAAGCCTAGGGCTTTACTATGCTCAAAAGGCCCGCATAACCGCCCTTGAGCTAATATGTAACTCTGACATTTGGTTTGCCTGCTTCGGGGTAGGAGGGATTATAATACATTCACCGTGATTAAGTCGTGTTTTTTGGTGTGAGAATCGTTTTAACACATTGCTGGGATGATGGAGTAAGCGTGTCGCTCCTTAGGTTACCTTTATTATGTCCACACAGACGAATTCGAGAATATTTCATAGATTGGGCAGGCGCAATTGTTAACCGCACATATCGCGTGGTAAGACTTCACTCTTCCTCTCTTGGTGTTGTTTGTAGCGTTGGTTTCTCGTATATGGGATTAGTGCAGTTATTAATAAGGTATTTTGGTCTCTTATTACCTCATTTTAGGATCATCTTGGCGGATCAATATATGAGTGATTGCTCCCTCATTGATCTCTTTCACGACGATTCTTACTTATTTGTTTTATAGAATGAGTGGAATGGACTTGTCTTAGCTTACACACACCAAAAGAAGAAAAGATATAAAATATTACATAGATGGGACGGGAAGCCTTTATGTTGGCGGTCTATAATGGCTTGAGAGTAGTTCCGCTTGAATTGCATGGGCTAGACTTCCTCAATAGAATTCATTCTCCAACGGAAGTGCGAACGGTTTTGGTCTTGCTTTAGCAGTAATGACTTTTGTGTTGTAATATATGCAGTCTTATGTATATTCTCTCATATCAACATTGGTAGGCTCCAGTCGTATAATGGTTGGAATTGTTACTAAAACATATAGTCATATATATCAGTTGTTTAGAATAATATATACTTAGAAGCAATGTCGCTAATGAACAAGGATATTATCCTGTTCTTTTCTCAGACAGGATAAGTAGATTTACAATGACGTACCATTGAGGGAGATTCCGGAGTGAGCTTAATATACAATTTGATGGAAACAAGTAATGCTTGGGATTTAGCTTCTCTTTTATGGTGATTAAATGAGGAACTATGATGTTTATGCTAATCTTGGTTAGAGATATCGCTTGTATATAATTACAAGGTGCGGTAGAGTGGGAGCAAATAAACATTTTAGGATGGAATAAAGAGATTGGGGATTTTGGATTCTTTCTTGAGGAGATTTTTACACTCGAACTAATTATTTAGTTTCACTAATTGTTCTCGTGGTGTTTGAGAGGTTTTGGAGGCTAACTAAAGTTTATGTTTTATTGTGGGTATTGCTGAGCTTACAGTCAAGCATTTCACTAAGCCTTTATATTAGGTGAATCTTGATTGGGACGAGGAATATATACCTGGGTTGCTTGTGGAATTAACAAATAAGGGTTTCGACACGTGGCAGGGCAAACACTAGTTTAAAGGTGGTCTGGTACTGGTGCGCTAGTGAAAGGGAACACTCGACCTTATCAGGATTTAATTCGACGTAGATGATTAGGATTGGTACTAGTCGTTACCCAAGTGAGAGTGGGTGAGGGTTGTTTGAGAAGATAGGCCAGGAGATAGCAACAGGCATTGAGTGCATCTCGGTTGTTCCACTTTCACATGGTATCTCAAATATGCCAAGCAGGAAGAAAATTTGCTTGCAGACGGGAGCTTAGATATTAGAGGAAGGAAACTCTAAATAAGAACTCAACGGGGTGGGTCCAATGGAGTTGAAGGGAGGTTGTGTAGTGGAGGATAGGGTAATTCAAGTGGGTCCGATAGTATCGGGTAAGTTTGGGCTTACTTCTTCATTAATAGATAGAGGGATCTCAAAACGGCTGCTTATTCCCAGATGGAGGAGAATTGCAATTTGTTGTTAGCGAGGATGGAGAGGACTCATGGCTTTCTTGTCTTAGTGCAACTTTTAAACAGGCATATCTTCTCATTCATCGCACAATACACACTCCAAAACTGTGATTTGCTATTTCAGCAGTTGGTTATGCTTATCTTGGGGGGTAGCGTATTCTGGCCGCCTAAACTCTAATATTGCGGTCAATGGAACTGCCTCTTGTAAGGAGTTTGGAGGGAGAGTATTCATTGATTTAGCATAAGAACGAAACACTAACGTAATAAGAGCCGTGGTTAATTAATCTCTCGATTCACAATAAGACAACTGGGCATTGGGGGTAGAGGGTAGTAGGAAGGGTATCACGACTATGTGACGATCTCGGCATTTTGATCTCGCGGTTTCTCAATGTTTTCTACTTCTCTTCGATTTTAAGTTCGCGACCTCAATTTCCTCGATTTGTCCCAAAATTGGATCTCTGGATGGGTCCCAAATGAAGGTCCGTTTTTTATCACTACCAAAAGGCTAACAGTATAGTTACCTCGAATAAATTAGTGGTTGCTGATAATATGCCCTCTACCTTTCTAAACGGACAAAATTCTGGGTCATAAGGAAGGGTGTACGGTGCGTATACTTCCGGTTTTGGTTAGATTTAATTCGAGGGTGTTGGATATATTTACTGAGCGATCAACAGATGGAGTCGGTCGGCATATTCTTTCATAGTGGGGTGATCTTCCTTTGGAAAATGAAGTCGCAGTAGGCTAATTTTCGAAGAGTCTTAAGATACCCTCGAATATTTCTTTTACAGGCTTTCTTTTATTTTTTACAGTATTTGCAGTTCTTATGATCTCGACTCCTCATAGCGTTGAGTGTATGGCTCTCTTCTGTACATACAATATTATTGATCATAAGTGTCATGTAGTGGGTCCTATGGGAGGTGACATTGCTATTCCATAAAGTCATAGGCACCCGTGGGCTCATGCGAGTCTTATATTCTGTGCTCGTGTGTGTCATCGTCTCATACAACATCTGCATCCATTGCGACATTGATCATACAGGAGGTACAGCTAACAACATAAAATATCGTTCATTACCGGCGAACCAAACCATCCAGTCGTGCGCTATAGGCAGGGTGGTAATCATTTGTTTTTGAGGTCTTATCCTACGACGAGGTAACATCTGGCTTGCACGAATCTTTATCTCGCTACGGCGAAACTAGAAATATATATAAGGATCTGCGACTACAGAGGTTTATCAACAACAATAAAAATATTCTCTAACCCTTAAATAGAGATGAGTTATTAGCGTGCAATATTGAAGGACTAGTAGTTGACAATTCTCTTGGGATTAGAGCACGGTTCTGGTCTTTGTTGATTTAAGGACGTAGGTCCCGTCCAGGAGGAACTCAGAGGTAATAATTAATGGAGGACTCTGTTCTTTATCATTGTAGAGGCAATATATCACAATTCTCTGTTCCATCAAATTTCTGAAAGGCTCCTGACTCTTTATAGGACTTCTTGTAGGCAGCTTGTTTCGCTATGCTATTGGGAGGATGCGGAAATTTTGCCTATTCGATTGAAGTGGGAATCATGGGGTGTCTATGTCGATCACAACATATTTTTATCTGCAAATGTTTTGGAGGAATTGTACTATAACCCAAACTCATACTATGTCTTTTTCTCCTGGGTGAGAGCATTTATAACAAAATTACACAAAACGGAAGAACAAGTCTTGCACTTCGGTGGAAGAATTCGAGGGATTCCGACCAGGACTCTTCTCTCTCTGGAGCTTGTGAAAGCCACTCGCTTCTTATATTCATATGAGATGTAGAAGTAGAAACATATACAAGTTCCTTGACTATAGACTTTGTCATTTACTTGCGAAGGGAGCAAAAATGAGTTTTTGCATAGAGGGTCCTGAAATGAGGAACACTTAATAACAACTCCTATATAATTCAGATTAATAGTGGAGAGTTAACGTAAAACTTATGTAGGGTTAACTCGTTTATACGTTGAAGAAAAGTTCCTTACCTTTATTAGTTCGGGTTTTTTTGAGAAGCTAGATCCTTCTAAATAGAAGAAATATAAACTCATCATATTCTCGATTCGTGTCGGGATATTTCTCGGGCAGAAAGTTAGCAATATTCATCTGTAGAATAAAGGTCAATAAAAGAGTGGAATTTTGTTTTGTCTCTACGAGAAACAAGACGTGTGAGGCTTTTGAATGCACGGGAGGGCTTGTTTGGTAACATGTTGAGATTACGCCTATTTCCATGTCATTTTTGCTAAACTGAGTATTGCAAGTGATTGTCTGGAAATGATCTTCAGTATAAATTAGCGGACGGACTTGCGATAATTTGTCGGGAATTATCTGGGGGTGTGCGTGATAAAGGAAAAAGCACCTTATTGTGTTGTCGAGGAAATGGACGATGCTCGTGCAAATATTGGTGAATCGATAAAAGGTACGGGCTTTTATCTTAAAAATGCTCAATCGTTGCAATTTGCTACAGACCGAGTATCTATATGAATGTTTTCATATGTGGTGAAGAGGGCAGAGTGAATTTTCAAATGCATTTTTCATACACTAAGTTCTTGCACTAGCCTTATTGCTTATTGACAATATTGGTCAATTTTGGTGTTCGGGAACTTTTGAATCTAGCAGGTCCAAGAGATCTCGTGTCGATTCCTACATTCAGTCTAGGCTGTTTTATAGTAGTTTTTCATTCAGAGGTATCATGGATAAAACAAAGGGATTTGAATTGTCGGTTTGTGTAGGATAGGTGGGTCTATGCGAGGGGTAAGAGCATTGGGTTGGTACCCACGGTTGATTGTGTTTGTTACTTAGGCTTAAGTGGAAGAGGAGACAGGTTAGGCATACGTGAATAAGAGGAATGTAATAGTAGGGAGTGTATTTGTGCTGTGATTCGTTCTTGGAATACATAATAGAGGAACTGCAGATAAAACAAGGGAGAGTTTCTTTCTGGAGAATTGGCGTGGGAGGATGTGGGTTCTGTGACTGTAAGGGATTACTGAATCACATGTGAGTCAGACTTGAAAGTTCACAAGGAGGAAGCAATTTGCACGAAGTCAGCAATCGGGGACAATTCAACATTAATTTGTCGGCTTCGTGGGTTTGCTGAAGGTACTAAAAGTTGCTGGTCTATGATTATGCCGAATGGTTCTTTAGAATCCCATCTCTTCATGGAAAAGAATTCCAATGTTTTGAACTGGAAAACAAGATACCATTTGCTACGGGAACTGCTAGAGGTTAGCTTATCTCCATGAGAAGTGTAGAGAGTGCATCATACACTGCGACATAAAACCGGAAAATATTCTTCTGGATTCTGAGTTTTGTCCAAAGGTCGCGGATTTTGGCCTGGCAAAGCTCGTTGGGCGGGAGTTCAGCCGAGTCCTGACAACCATGAGAGGCACTAGAGGTTACCTCGCTCCGGAGTGGATTTCAGGGGTGGCCATCACAGCAAAGGCTGATGTTTACAGTTATGGAATGATGCTTTTCGAATTTGTCTCGGGAAGGAGAAACTCTGAGCCATCCCCTGATGGCAAAATTAGGTTCTTCCCAACTTGGGCTGCAGGCCTTATGAGTCAAGGGGGCGATGTCCTTAGCCTATTAGACCCCAGGTTGGAGGGAAATGCTGATGTAGAAGAGGTCAGTAGACTTTGTAGAGTGGCTTGTTGGTGCGTCCAAGATGATGAAACTAATAGGCCACCCATGGGTCAGGTAGTACAGATCCTTGAGTCAGTTTTAGATGTGAACCTCGCTCCAGTGCCAAGATCTCTTCAATTGTTTGTTGACAACGAGGAGCACCTTGTTTTCTTCACCGAGTCATCATCGAGCCAAAGTTCACAGGCACGGAGCAACACCTCCACTGCTTCCTCTCAGTCAAAGGGAGCCTTGTCATCAACAAGTTCCAAGTCTTGAAGAGCCATCAATTGATCATGTCTTGAGCTCTTATGTGTAGGGTTAAGAATATATGTTAAGTCATTTTTATTTATGTATATGGTTCTTGAACTTTGCAACCGAAGGTAACTGTTACATATGGGTTATATTATTTTGGTAGGAATTTATTGTGCTACAAATGAGTAACTAGCCTCTTGGTTTCTTAGACTTGATCCCCTTTATCAAATCATTGGCTTGTATTGTTAATTGATGTGGATTTCATCCCCTTTGAAACTATACGACCTCTCACTTTTTTGATTTCTTGGTCAGGATGGATGCCTTCCTGCATATATCAGTTGAGTTGTCCACTGACCAAGGTTTGTTCTGGGTGATGATGGCCCATTCAATCGGATGGGAATTATTTGATTCCTGACACTTGGCCTTGATTTGCAAATGCTCTCTGTTATATGAACACACAAACATTATTGTAGAATTCGCAATGCCTATAAAAAGCCATCCTGATGTGTTGCTTTCTATCGTACCCTTGAACAAGGCAGTTATAGTATTCATTATACGTTATATTACTCCGTTAGCTCACGTGATTTACTCTTTTTTCCCGTTTAGTCTTTCAGTAAGTTTTTTTTTTTTCTGATAAAGATCTTTAGGGTGTAGATGATTTTCCAGGTTAGTCATTCCATTCTCTACTAAATGAAGTGCTGCCGTGACTAATGGTGATATTAAATTTAAGACCTTTCTTTTGTATTTTTTAGTTATTCATTTTAAATTTTTCTGTGGTTTCATATTTTTTTTTTTTCTAGAACTTAGGGGTCCTACTGTTTTAAGAATTTGTTTTTCATTTTTCTGTAATTTTCTCATTTGATTTGCATTGTTACAATCTATTTCAATTTTTCGTTTCTTTCTTTTATATTTCCAGTTATTTATTTAATATTTTTTAAAAGGGGTGGAGGGTTATACCTTTTTGTTGATTCTTTTTATTTTTACTATTTTTGTATTTATTTATATTTTTATTATTTATTTTAAGTTTTTTTATTGTAATCTTTAGCCGCGTGAACAATTTACATAGTAAGCTAGAGGGAAGGATTGACTTGGGAAAGAGTCTCTATCCCATAGATCTACTAAGAAAGTGTAAACCACATAGACTAACAGATTTATAAGTTTTATAGTCTTCTTGGAAGTTCCTTATAAAATTCCAAAAGCTCTACCCCCAAACCAATAGAAGCACTAAATATTTTGAAAAAAAATCACTAAACTTGATTTAGACCATATTCTTCGGCGTCGTTGAGCCCCCATCAATTTATGCACAAGGTTGATGCAAATTCGTTCAGGATACATTGGAGCCTGGATTTTGCAATCCACTAGTTCAACTGAGTTTCACAATTAACGAAGATGAACCCCTTAATCTCTTGATGCTTTTTCGAAGACTGGATAAGATAAATCGATCTACATTTAAAAATGGAGTAATTCAAAAATAGAAATGACGTGATCCATTATCAATTAATTAATTGCTCTCAAATTGCTCACAACGTGGTTCACGATTCATTTAAACTAAGATTTGATCAAATAAGCATGATGATTTAAACAATTAGTCAAATCTGATATTCACTGGAGGTGAAATTACCAAGACATCACCTCCGACACTCATATAGGTAAGCTTCTGAGTGCCCTATAACTAAATACTCTCTTGAACACTTATATCATTCCAAGCTTATTAAGTGCATAGAGGCACAACCTCAGTTTAACATTATAGGTAAAAAACACTTTTCGATTTTGGAGATGGTCCATTTAAAGAAAAATTTCAAATGCTTACGTCACTTTTTGGATGTACTTTTGCTCATTGAACCCAAGAGCTTGATATTTCGAGTGTTCGGTTGAGTTTCCATTATTTGACGATTTTGCATAATTTGGTTTTAGTCTCATCCCCTTTGATGTTTTTCACACCAAATCCTTTGTAAGTCCTTTAGTAAACGGATCCACAAGATTTTTCAGAAAATCTTAAAGCTTATAGTAATTACCCCATCAGTGAGTAATTTTCTCACATAGCTGTGTTAGGCCAATGTACCTAGATTTTCCATTGTAGACATTGCTATATACCTGAGATAAATAGCTTGGCTGTGACAGAGTTTATACCGGCGCCATCAGTTTACGCCAAACATGAATTTTCTGTAATAATTCCTTAAGCATTCAGCATCTTTCCCACATGATTCCAAAGCAAAAAACTCTAATGCCATGGTCGAATATGTAATGATGCTTTGTTTATTAGATCCCCATTAAATCGCCCCACCACTAAGTGTGAATAACCAACCACTTGTGGACTTCCATTTATTCAACTAGTATCAGTAAATCTCTCTATAACAAAAGTATATCGGCTGTACGTGGTACCATAATCCATGGTTTCTTTTTAAATATTAAATTACCCTATGTACAACTTTCTAATGAATATGAATCGGGTTACTGGTGTATCTATCCAGTTTTTCAACAACAAAGGCTATATTAGGACGAGTACAAGCCATGACGTACATTAAACACCCAATAATTCTTCCATTCTCTAGTTGATTTATAGCTCTTCCAGTATTTGGAAATAGTTTAACACTTTTATCAAAAGGTGTTAATATAGGTTTACAATCCAAATGATTAAAACCTTTAAAGAATTTTCTCAATATAATGTAACTGGGTCAGTGTGATACTATTAGTGTTTCTAATAATTCTAATTTCTAGAATAATATCAGCCACACCCAAATCTTTCATGTGAAAGTTTGATGATAAAAAACTTTGGTGCTCAGCACAGATGCCATATCAGTATCAAAAATTAACATATGATTACGTACAAACAAATGATAACACCTTGATTCCCATGAAATTTGTTGTAAACACACTTGTCGGATTCATGTATCCTATACCCATTAGCAATGATAGCCTCATCAATTTCTCATGCCCACTTCTTAGGAGTTTGCTTGGGACCATATAAGGATCTAAACAATTTGCATACCTTATTTTCTTGTCTAGGCATAACAAATCCCTCAGGTTGCTATCCATATATTTCTTCCTAGAGCTTCCCATTCAAAAATGTGGTTTTCACATCCATTTGATGAACTTCAAAATTATAAATTGATGTTAAAGCAATTAAGGTCTTAATGTAGCAATTCTCGCAACAGAAGCATATGTATCAGAATAATCAAAATCCTCATTTGGTTAAAAATTCTTAGCAACTAATGTTGCCTTAAACTTGTCAATGGTTCCATTAACTTTTATTTTCTTTCTAAAAATTCGCTTACAATCAATTGGTTTAGAACCTGGTGGAAGGTCTACCAACTTCTAAGTAGGGCTGTTCAAAGCCACCAGTAAAATCCGGTGGCACCGGTATCGGGTTCTCGATACCTGACCTAACCGGTGCCGGTGGCCTATTTTTAGGAAAACCTGAGGGTTTTCCTAGTTTACTCGACACCGGGTTCCTGGGTACTGAGAAACCGGATTTTTATTTTTATTTATATATTAAACGATGTCGTTAGTCCCCCCCTCCCTCCCATTTCTTCTTCACAGTCGCCCCTCCCACCCTCAATTTCTTCTTTGTCGTTTGCCTCTCTTTCCCTCCCCAATCTCCTCCCTCTCCAAACTCCCTGTGCACAGGTGGCACAACCAACCTTCGCCGACCACCACATATACTCTCATCTTCACCCCTCCTTCACATTAAATTTTCCCTATTTATTTGCAATTTTTAGGGTTTTAATTTTTAGGGTTGGCGGGTTCAATGGATTTGCAATTCCCAATAAGACTCTCTTTGAAAGTTTATCCATCGATTCTTTCATTTCCACATTGACAAGATTACCCAGCTTAAGGGTTCTTACCTTAGTTTCTTTGGGGATTTGGGGACCACTACTGGATAAGATTCATGGGCTATCTTCGCTTGAACTTATGGGTTTGCATTGGATGGCTTACCCTGTGTTATGTACTTCTGTTGCAGGGGGAGCATTCCTTACCAAAACAGTTCATTCATGTGTTTAAAGATGGCCACTTTGAAACTACTCTCGTCACTCATTCCAGAGGGTAATTAGAACCTTTTCTAGTCGCCAATTCAGGATCCTACGTCTTGTTTTCTTCCTTTGGATGGTGTGGGCTTCTATTTTGTTTTCTTGATTCAATTGAAGTCAGTATATAGTCATTATACGTTCTTGGTCTGGTTTGTTATGATGTTCATTCTCCCAGTACATCAAACCATTGGAGATTTCTTCATGATTCTTTTGCAAAGTTTTCTGTTATGTTGTTCATTTTCTCAGTACATCAAACCAGTTGAGATTTCTTCATGATTCTTGGGCAAAGTTTGCTTCTGGATGAGTGTTTTCATCTGAGGTTTCTGAATCTGCCTTTGAGCTCTAAGGAGGACTTACTGTATCATTTTGCTTTATCAGACTTTTCTTAATTACATATGATGTGTTCATCTTACATACTTCTAGGATACTTTGTCGATTAATTGAAGAAGTCTTAAAATTGTGATGTAAACATATTCATGAGTTAATTAGATGTTTAAAACATCCAATGAAATCAGCTGTTAAAAGTATCCAGTTAGAATTTAAAATAGTTGCATTTTATTACCTAAGCTCAGTCAATGTCTTGGCGTTGCAAGCACGTCCTTCCTGAATTTTTCTATTGCACTTTTGCTCTCTTTATTTGCAATTTCTTGCTCTTTTTTCAGACAAGGCTTTGTTTAATTTTCTCTTTGACTTGAATTGTAATTTACTAGTTTTGATCAGAATTTTCGATTCTTCTCCAGTTGCTTCAGTTTTGTCTGCCTTATAGTATTGTAAAATGCTAAAAAAATGGCTCATATAAATATAGGTTAACCGGGAACCGCCACTGCTAAGGGCCGGTTATTGCCCTTAACAGTGTAGGTGTAGATGGCCAATATTTGAAAATCGGCCTATTCGGTATAGGTGACTGGGGTTGAACAGCCCTACTTCCAAGTATTATTTCTTATTATAGAATCTATTTCATCATTTATAGCCTCCTTCTAGAAAGCAGAATCTTGAGACTTCATAGCCTCATCAAATGTCAAAGGATCAGGTTTTAAACTTTGAGTTACCATCATTTGATGACATTCACCATCCCATGATCCTTCAACCAAGAAAGTGATGAAATCTAGACCGAATGATTTTTCTTTTCTTATTCTTTTACTCCTAATTTCGGAACGTTTACAAGTTTCACCAAATTCATAATTTCTTTCAATAGGTTCTACCATTTTATCTTTGAAATATGGAATTGTAGTGAACATATTTTCAAAGAATTCAGCATCCTTGGATTCTATAATGATATTCATGTCAACATAAATATTTGGTTCAATAAGTAAGAACCTATAGCCTTTACTATGTTGAACATATACAAGAAATATGCATTCAATGGCTTTTTGTCCCAATTTTGTGATTTTTGGTTTAGGTAACCAGACTATTGCCCTACATCCCTATACCTTAAAATAATTTAGGTTGGGTATTCTTTTCTTCCATAATTTGTATGGAGTCACCTTGGAGTTCTTTTGAGGTATTATATTTAAAATATAACAAGTTGTCAGTTAGGCTTCTCCCCAAAAAGTACTACTCAAACCAAAAATATTCATCATTACATCAACCATTTCAATCAAAGTTTGATTTTTTCTTTCAGTTACTCCATTTTATTGAGGAGTATATGCTATCGATGTCTCATGCACAATACCGATAGATTCACAAAATGCAGGAAAATAGAATTCCCCACCTCTGTCAGACCTTAGACGTTTGATCTTAGCATCACATTGATTTTCAACCTAAATTTTGAATACTTTAAAATTTTCTAAAGCTTCATTTTTTGATTGCATAAAAAACACAACAATATTTTGAAAATTCATCTATAGACGTTACAAAATATTTTCCTCCACCTCTGTGGGGGTGCTATACATGTCACATACATCACTATGAATGAGTTCTAAAAGAGACGAGGTCCTTTCAATTTTTTGAAATGGTTTTTTGCTAGTTTTGTTTTCATACAAACATGGGATTTTTCATGCATATCATTTTTTATTTTAGGAATAAGGTCTAAACCTATCATCTCATGTATTTTCCTAACATTTTCATGGCCTAATTTAAAATGCCTTAATGAAAACGAGCCAAGCACAACTGAAACAACATTTGCATTTCCAACAACATTAAGTTTAAACATACTATCATACATATAACCCTTTCTCAGAAAAGTCCCACCCTTAGTCAGAACAAACATGTCTGACTCAAATACACTCTTAAAACCAAACTTGTTCAGAAGACCACCAGACGCAAGATTTTTCCTAATCTAAGGAACATACAACACATCAGTCAATGATAAGACTTTTCTAAAGTTAAACTCCAACTCCACAATTCCTCTTCCTTTTAAAGCAGTAGTGGAAGAATTCCTGAGGAAATGACCATCCTTCGTTGCTTCAAAATTCTTGAATTGTTATGACACACATGCCTTGTTTCCCTGGAGTCAATCCACCAAGAACCATCTCCTTCGATCAAATTGACTTCAAAAATCACATCAACGAATTTCCCCTTGCCCTTAGGATCAAAATCCTTTGAACCCGTAGAATCCAAGCTTTGTTGCAGTGGTTGATGCTTCTTCTTCTTTTTGGAAAGACGACAATCACACTTATAATGACCAGGTTTACCACAATTGTAGCAATTCCCTTTCTTTTTCTTGTTTCTAGTTTTAAACCTTTCTCTTCTTGGTGTTCGAAGGACCGGCTTCCTCCATTGTTAGAACTTTAATAGATTGAACAATATCATCTTCTATAGCTTGATTACGTTTTAGATCTTCCTCAACTTGAATATACTTACCTAACTTAGCAAGAGTAATATTCTCATTCTTAATGTGACCCGTATTAATTACTAGATAACATCGTCCTATAGCATCTCAATCTAATTCTAGGTGTTAAGTTGTTGCACGGAATCCTTTTTTACGTTTCGGCCCCCATCAACATAATATATATTCTGTGCGGATAGTACTGGAACTTCTTAGTGGCCTAGTGGGAATGGGAAGGCCGAGGAACAGCCAACTAAAATTCACTATTATAAAATGAACCAATTATGTTCCGTGCAAAAACCTTTTTTTGGTTCTTTCGAGGGAGATTTGGAAGTCACATTCTGTTCCCTTGGCAATAAAAGCAAAGCACTCCCACTCTATCTTTCTAAAATATTTCTTTTCTAGAACTTAAAAAAGCTAGAACACCCTGATCTTTTTCTTCCGGGTTCCTTTTTGGTAAAAGATATTTGTTGGCTAATGGATGGAGGAATGTTTCATCCAGTTTTATCAAATACAGCTGCGGGTGGAATCTCCAACTTTTACCCTCTCTTGGATGTTGGAACAGCCACCATTGTCTGAAGATTCTTGTATAGGCCATTCATTCATGCATGTCAAGTTGAGAACCAACCATATTTGGAAGTCTTTCGTTTTGTTTTACTCGGGATTGATTTCCTCTTCAACATCGTACTGTCCTTTTCGTAACTGGTTTGTGAAAAGAGCACAAATGAACGTACAAGGAGCTAACTGATTCCTCTTCCGCATTCCTTTTTGTGAATAATCTCAAATATTGCTTGATCAAAAAAACAAAAACGCTGGAACCGGACTAACAGGCTGGCTCCATTTCCGTTTATGTATTTTATTTCGCTTTTTATAATATTTATTGTTGTGGAGTGTTTGTAGAGTCACCCAACCCTTCTGCTGCACCTTCAATGCTAGTAATATAATATTCTATTAAGAGAAAAGAAACGACAAAAAAAAAAAAGCAAATTAAATATAAAAATATAAAAGTAGTGACAAGCCATGTTAATGGTCTAGATACGAGTGATGTGACAAGAATCAGTACTTTATTTTTGGCACCTTCCAGAAATTTTATGAGCTATATTGATAAAGCAAATCATTAAATACAAATTGGCCTGATTTTGATAATTACTTGGCATTAAAGAGCTTCACAAGGGAATCGTTTGCTTCAACTACCCGCAACCCACGTGACAGAGCCCCATTTAATTCTCTTTTAATTGATTTGAGGAGTGAGGACTACACCACAGTGAAGAGACACGTAGGAGCGTTTGTTTCCTCATCTTTTTTAATTTAAAATTTTTATCATATTAAACATATTTTATAAATTTTATATTTTTATATATATTTTTAAATTTTTTATAAATTTCAATAAATTTTAATATTTAAAATTTTAAAATATTCTTTAAAATTTTGATAAACAACCACTTCCATAATACTGTCACTGTTTACTGTCGAACAATTGGGTCCAAATCCGACTATCTTTCTGTGGATTAAGACATTCTTCGCCTCCTTTAATGAATTTAAGAGTCGGTGATCCAAATCCAAGTAGATTTTTTATTCAATCCTTTTGGTTTTTTCAGCTTTACTCAAAGATTTTATTTTATTTTTATTCTCCTGCTTTCGGGTGGTCCTTTTTTTCCCCTCTTCTTTATGATGTTTGATTGGCGTTTTTTAAAATTTGGTATGCTCCTTTTGACGGGTAGAAGCCACTAACTTTACCTGAGCACCTTTAGCGAGGCCGTGGGCAGGGGACAACTTTCTTAAATTACAAACAAGATTTGTCCTATTTCAGGTGTATTCTTGAATGCATTGGGCACGTTACCGTAGAATCCAAACCACAACATTTCCTAAATGAAGAAAGTGCGTGTAAAAGACGAACACTAAATATCACAAAGCAAATACTTTCAAGATCAAAATGTTTTCTTTTATTGATCGTGCAAACGAGAAATGAACAAGTGGGAGAGCCCACAGTACGTATCACATTGTAGCTGCCACTGCATATTATTGCATACTCTACTAAGCTTTTTGCACCAAGCTATATATGAAACATTTGGGCCAATCAGTTTTAAAAGATGAACCGGAGCATAAAGTAATATGCCGTGTCTGCTTCTCTGAGAACTATGGGACGAGCTTTTTTCGTCAGTGGAATTAAATCGACGGCTAATCATGGCGAACTTTGAAGGAGGGGGCATACCTAATGTTGAAAACAATAGCAGAGACAAAAAAAAAAAAAAAGGGCACTGGAAGTTCATGGTTTGTCCACACGAAATTGCATTTACAAACTAGCGTAAATGGAGACACCGACACGTATTATGGCGTTGAAGACGCACAAACAGGAAACCCACTAATCAATCCCCTTCCGTAAGTGCAAGCAATTTCAAGTCGCAAATCACTGTAATATATGATTCCAAATCTGCCAAGTTTACGGGCCAGTTCTGCCTAATCATATTCTAGTCAATCCCAAACAAAATCAGAACAAATCGAAGTCAATCACACCATAAAATCACAAGGATAACTCGCTAGAATCAAAGATATATAGCGTGTAACTATAGCAATCGTAAATTCAGTACCCAAATCAATCAAAATTGTAGTACTAGTGGAAATATTATCAATTAATAAAAAACAATCAACCGGCTATAAATCCATATATAAATTATCGAAATCTGTGTGCAGCTGTTAACATATATTTCATTTGGTAACAAATATTGCATATCTGAACAAAAATTACAATTAAAAAAAAAACTACTACAAAAGGCAGGAAAAGTAAATGAAGAACAGAACGTCCTGTGCCAACCGTCTCTGAAAAAGCACAACCCAGGAATGAGGAAACAGATGTAATTATCTCTTGTTCTCTGAGAATGCTTTAATTCGGTAAGCAGAGAGCCAGTGAGAAAGGTGCATCGAGCACGAAAAAGATAAAATTTGACGTCTGTAATTTAATGCCTTCTGTGGTGGTTCCTCTCAAGTATCCCTTCCATTATGATCTTCTTTTTGTACTCTCTGGACTGGATCTTTGCCAACTTGGTCACGCTTTCTTGTCTGCCATAACCAACGTGCCGGCGAGTTACAAAGAAAAGAAAAACTGAAGTGAAAACGATAGCACAGAGCTTTCCCCACAAAATTGTGACAAAAAGGCTAATGACAAGCAAGGATATGCCAGAGTAGAAACTAGAGCAACACTTGTCGACCGTCTTGGGCTTCTCTGCAAGGTCTTCATGATTGATAACATCTTGTTTTTTGGGTATGTCAGAGAAAGTCCTGGAGTATTTCTTCGTTTCTGATGAAATTGGACTTGAACAAGATGATGAACCAGACGGAGATGAATGTGACAACCCAGAATCGGTTTCAACTTCTTGATCAATCATAGCATCCACCGATACCCGATTCACTGATTTGTCATCACCCGAATCATGAAAACTTCCCGATTTCATTGAGAGACTGCGCTTTGAATGAGATGAATCTTTACGATAAACTTGCCTATAGCGGACTCTCTTAATCTGTAACAAAACCATTAAATATTAGATCGACCCTCATCAAAAAGCCCTCAAAAAGTTGCAACATATATGTTATTCTGTTGTGGATGCAGTGGAGTTAAAGACTCGAGAGACTAACCAGGATTGTTTCGAACATCACGCCTTTAACCACCTGAGAAAAGGTTCGCTTTGGAGTCGGCCTTTCCTTCATTTCCACCCCGTCTTCCACCCTGATATACGGTAAACCTTCACCTGCCGACTGATCAACGACCCCTCTAGGGTCGAGAACTATTTCCATGTCAACAACGGGTCGAAAGCAAAGCAGCAACCTGTTTCGTGAAGCGTTCTTCATTGTTTTCCGTAAGACAAAAGGGCGCTTGTTAAGGATGTTTGCTTATGGTTTTGAAGAGTTAGGAAGGAAACAAGAACACCTCTTTGTTTTCTTGTGTGTTCTGAGTGCGAAAGGCCGGCACTTGGTTTTGTTTAAATTCTAAATCACTAGACAATTGGTACCACTTAAGGGGGCATTATATATATATCGTTGGCCTGTATGAATGTCTGTCTTTTCTCTCTCTTGACCGAAGTGAAGGGTTTTGAAGCGTTTTCTGATTTTGGAAGTGGAGGGAGAGGTAGGATCGGGTAGTTTTGGGACTGCCCGCGAGGGACAGGTAAGACCGCAAGAGGATATAACTCCGTTTTGGTTTCGTTTGGTGAAAAGGGAGAGATGGCTATTATTGCTTAGTTGCGGATTTGAGAACTCATGTGATTTGTGAACGGTTTAGATGACTTTCCATTAGATTCTCATACCCTATCCGCAACAAAGTTGTTTGGTTACTTACTTTTGGATATTTTCATAGAGAAAAGGCGAGGAAGAGAACCGAAAAATAAAGTCCTATTACTTACTTTTGGCCCTTTGAGATATGTGAACTATTTTCCCGTTCTTTCAAATCAGTCAAGAATTTGTTTTTTGTCACATGTAATAACAATGATTCGAGAGTGACTTAGAAGGCTACGTCACCTCTTCATAGGTCTTTTTGAAGATAGTGTGTGAATTAGACAACCTCCTTAAGTTTGCACCGTTTGATCTGGATTTGAATCGGCTGTGCCAATTTTATTGGAAACCGTTTATGATTTAATTTGGTTTGTGTATAAGGTTTTCTACCCTTTTGCTTGTATTGAACTCATTGTATATCCGAATAAACTGCTTATCTTTACTCCCAAAAACATAACGTCACTTCTTTAGCCTTGATGTGTGAATTATTTTCTCTTTCTCTAAAATAATCAATAAAAAAGAGCTAAAAAATAGAAGGAAGGAACGTAACAGAAAGTTAATGAGTTTCAATCATGCTAATTATTAGTACATACAAGTTATGGGTCAAAATAGAACTACTCTGCTGTTACAAAAACAAAAAAGTCATCCTTTTTAGATCAGATCCTTTTCTATGTCAGCTTCACGCTGTTCTTACATAAAAATGGTGTCCAAAATATATTTATCTATACTGGTATTTTGTTTTTGAGGTGAAAAGTAGCCATAAGATTATACAATAGTATCATGAAAAGAACAAAAGCCTAAACTATTAAGAGAGCTACATTGCTGGCTTAAATTTACTCCACAAGGTAATTCCCTTTAGGTGGTGTGCACGAAACCGGCCCTGTAACCCAGTGCGCATTAAGTCTAGGATTCGCCTAACAGCAAGAGGATCAAACACACTCCTAAATGACTTGAACTTGTTATGTTGAATACTTCAAGACTGACCTTCCAACTGTTGGGTTAGCGGTCCTAAGGTCAATGATAGTATTATTTGTTATACATTGACCTGTGTATTTGATATGTAGATTAACATTTTGATTAATAGAAATTAGTAAAAAAATAGAGAGAGACAATTTGAAGGAATTTTTTTTTTTATATTAATTTATCTCAAAAACTTAAACGGAAAATCAGAATTAAATTTTATTATTTAAATTATATATATTAAAAAAATAGATTATTTTATTATTATTTTTATGACCAGTGTGTGCGATATCGTAAGCAGGCTGCAGGATGGCACCCTTGTGTTGGCATGCGTCTCCCGTACGGATAACCATACGCATTCTGTGTTTCGAAGGTCCAGCATCAACTACGCGCGCGTCCTGATTCTCGGGTAAAAAAAAAAAAAAAACTACTCGTCCTGATTACAACATGAACCGGAAATGCCGCATGCGTGAGCTTATTATGCTACGATCAAATTACAGACGAAACATTTTGGATGTGTCTCTATAGGGAAGGGAAATAAATGATCGCACAAATTTTGAAAATCTTTGAACTGGAAAAATCCTGATATTGTAATTTTATTGTGATGCTTATTTTATTTATTTATTTATGTTTGCAGTAATGAGAAAATTCGTTGAATCTAACTTTTGTACACTAAATTTGAACGGATATGACATAATTAAAAAATATAATGACGAAATTGAGAACGCAACGAAAAAATTCCGAATACTTAAATTGATATTATAATTCAAGTATCATTTAATTTAAAAATTTACTTGTATATTGTAGGATTTAAATCCAGGTTTGCTCACTCATCGAATGCAAAGATTCTTGAAAAAAAAAAACATCCTTATATTTTTGCTTATCCAACTCAGAAAAATAAGTCTCACACTCCTTTTATAATCCTTCTCGCATGATGAATTGATTCTTCTCTTTTAAAGTGGTAACTAGGAAAGATGAATATTCTCTAATTGCTTCTGTCTGAATGCAAAAAAAAAAAAAAAAAAGGGTGAGGGAAGAAGCAAAATAGCGTATGGAAAACTTACTTCTGAAGAGCAGTGGACAGGTTCAGAACAAAAGTTGAGAAACATGTCGTGGTATATTGGAAATACTTCAACTTTCAAATTTCAAATTTAAGATTTAAATATTGTTTAGTTGTAAGGTTTGTTTGGTTGTTTAAGATTTGGAATGATTTATATGTTAATTAATTTAAATAATATTAATTTGTTACTATAATATTCAAAAAATAAAAAAAAAGATTTTAAAAAATAAGAAAAATATATAATTCAAAAAATAAGTAGAAAATGACAGGATAAAAATGTGCAGAACTTAACATTAATTTGTTTTCTTGGAATTTTCGTAACAGTTAATTTTTCTTTTCCTTTTTTTACCAAGAATGTCGTAGCATACATCTCTATTTTCTCTAAAAATTGTATTATTTGCACAAAATGATTTTGAGTATCTCACCAAATAAAATCATTTATGTGGCTATGACGTCAACAATTCATTAATATTTCTAATTTCATTTGTAGAGTATATATTAAAGGTTGCCTCGAGGAAGGCCTAAGAAGACTCGTGACTGTCTCCTATAAGCCCAGAGATGGGTGAGCTGAAAGTTTTATTATTGGGCTGGATTCGTTTCAAGCTATTGATCGACGATTAATTATGGGCCATTGTCCTAACTTTGTCGTCCGTCATTTGAAATACATACAGATAGTCTGAGCAACCAGTTAGAGAATATAGTCGAGACTTGTTAGTATTTTTGGGCTCTGAATTAATATTGAATAATTTTAGATTTTTTTAATTACAAAAGTTAGATTAAGAGATGAAGTTTTTCCTCACACTTATAAACCGACCATGAATTTCTTCAGCACAAGGTATGTGAAATTAACCTCAACAATTTGACATAGTGCCTGTTTATACAAAACAAGTGTTTTGATTTCCTCAAGAATCATAATATGAACAAAACATTAGTACTGTTCACTATTTGTCCCAAACCAACACGATAAGTAAATATTTGTGAAAATAAATGGTGAGAAATCTGCATAATCATCCGCCCAAATTTATCTTACACCGATTAGGCACCCTATTTAGCCAGTAGTTTGGAAGCATATTCAATAAACTAGGGGCAACATATATAGGCTGTGAGTCTGGCTAAGAGAAATTGTTGAGTGTTTGATTGTTAAAATTTTGGATACGAGACTTTGTAAAAGTGAAGATAGTTTATGAGAATTGGTGAAAAAGTGAAGAAAAAGAAGATTGAATAATATTATAATGAAAAAGAATAATTTGATAGAGATAGAGATTATTTTATAATTTTTTTAATCAGGACCCAAATTTTTGAATGCCAAAATTGTCATCTATATATACACGTACTTATATTTCAGAAAGCCAAGAGGCATCTCAATTTTGTAGTTGTTTGTAGCTGCATATATTTGGAGGAAATTGGAAACCAAGCTTAATTGGGAAGTCTCATAGACAGCTGCAAGATCTAAATCCAACATACAACATTCTCTGGGCCATGAGGAAAGCATGGTTCTAAATCCAATCCCTCGTACATAGCCTTAAAAACTGCTGCAGATGGTGACCTTAATCAAAGACCCAAAAAACAGGAGCAAAATGTTACATGAAAAAAGATCATGCTGATCTCAAATATAACCCCTATAAACGCGTGAGTATTATTAAATTATATCGTGGTAGTACATTATAATAAGAATTTTTTTCAGCTTGTGGAAAGAATGAGGTTCACGTTAGTCGAATTAATCTTGTAGTAATTAGATTTTTAGTTTTTGGGGTCAAAGAGTTTCATAGTCTGCAAGTTCTCACTGTAAAACATAATCTAAGAGCATGTGTGCGCCTTAATGCTACGATACTAAATTGCATATTGCATTAAGATAATAAGTCGCTCACATAAATACTTCTGGGTTGACTTAGCTCCTATATAAAACTAGATAGCTCTCAGATTGTTCCCACTACTAAAAATTGACTTTTAGTGACGAAATTCTAGGTGACGAATTGAATTTCGTCACTAAAAGTCAATTTTTAGTGACAAAATGCTATTTTCGTCACAAAAAAGGTTTTTCGTGACGAAACTACTTTTCGTCACCAATTTCGTCACTAAAGGTTTTATTTGTGACGAAATAAAATTGTTGTCACTAAAAGTTAATCTTTTGGTGACGAAAAGTTTCGTCACCCACCGATTGATCAGTATCGTAACCGTTTGCAAATACGAAAGGCCAATCGATCAGCAATATATGACGATCGATCGGTAAGCGTAACCGTTACTTTTTTCGAATCGCCGTTCAACAAATGGGAAGACGCCACATGTTAGAACATAGCGATCGATTGGTTCGTAACTACCAATCGATCGGCACAAACGATTATATGAAACTGCCGAAGTCATTTTTACCGGTTATCTCTCCACGAAATCTCTCGAATCCTCTCAAAGTGCAAGGAGCCATTTCGTGCTGCATTGTCTTCCAAAGTGCGTGGAATCATCCTTCATTGTCTTCTACGTCAAAGGTACGTACTTATATTGTTTTTTAAGCAATATTAAGCGGTTGTTCACTAGCGAATTTTTAGTTTACGTTTTCTAATTTGCTATATCATCCATTTAGAACCGTAAAATGTATTTATTTTATTGTTGATGTATGTTTTAAGAGTTTAGGATTGTTTTGGGATCAATTTTCGGTGATTTTGGGCTTGTTTTGGGGTTTGAAACGTCTGTGTGTGTTCATTCCTGTAACGATCGATCGCCTCCATAGGCGATCGATCGCTGTGTAAGTGCTAGGTCCAATGATCGATCGGTTAAATTCACCGATCGATCGCTGAATTTGGTACGGAGCGATCGATGCTTTAGTGAGCGATCGATCGTCTCCTCGAAACTGTGCGTTTCAATTCGGGCTCGATCGATCGTTTATATAGACGATCGATCGTTATTGTTATCGATCGATCGCTTACACCTAAGCGATCGATCGGTAAGCTACGATGTGAAGCGTAGCGTTTTGATTAAGCGGCGATCGATTGTATTTGTGGCGATCGATCCCTTAGTGATACTGTGCGTTTGGTTGCATGGACGATCGATCGTCTGTGCACTGAAACGCGTCGTTTTACCGATAGCGTTCGATCGGTCAAATTGATTGATCGATCGCCATTTAGTGATCGATCGGAACATTTAGAAACGATTGATCGGCACATTTAGTGATCGATCGATCGTGTAGTTACAAACGATTGCTGTTTGTTTCAACTTCATTAATAATTACGTGATTGTGATTACTTTTTTTTTAAGTAATACGTTATTGTGATTACTTATTAACACATATTTATATACAACTTTTGCAGTATACATAAAATGTCAGGAGTTAAGCGTGCACGCACAACGAGAACCGGGACGGGATCGTCGTCCCAAGAGCAAGAAGTCGCTGATCCAATGATGACCTTGGAGAGGCGAATGGAGTACCTGAGGGGGCGGCCAGTGGCCAAAGAGCGTCCTGTGACGCTTTCTGATTTTGACCAGTTATTGTACGAGGAGCACTCCCTCTACCAGCTCTTCGAGTACCAAGGATTTCTTCATCAGCTCTCGTGGACTGAGGGGTTTTGTGTGGACGCAGTTGTGCAAGATTTCTTCTGTGCACTCGTCTCGGTCGATAGAGCACCTGAGGTGCAGCTAGAGGTGCGAGGCGTGCAGTTCTTATTCTCGGCAGACGTCATTGCCGATTTCTTAAACTGCCCCGGCCCGAGAGCCCCTGTTTCCCGGCGGTACCCCTGACGGATGAACAGAGGACATCAGAGCAAGATTTGTGGACGCTGATGACTGGGAAGACCTCTGCAGTGGTGGGCAGCATAATCAAGCAGAGTGAGTTCAGTGAGTTTTGGCGGATTTTGCACCTTATCTGGACGCCAAACGTCGATGGCAGAACTCATTCCACCGAGTGTCCGTTCACGAGAGCTCAGTGCATGCTCTTACTGGGTCAGCAGACGCGGATAGATTTTCCGCTGTACATGTTCGAGCTGATTATGGATGAGGCTTGGGAAATTAAGGAATATAGCCTCCATACGGCGTGTTTCTGACTTAGTTCCTCATTTCTCGGGGAGTCGTGATCGCTGCCTCGGATACACGTAAGGAGGTTAAGAGTGCGCTGAACAAGTTCACTCTGTCCAGGAGCCGGGGCCAGGAGGGGGCATTGACTCGACGGTTCGCTCGTAGAGCAGCACGGCCGCAGAGGAGGCATCACGGCCTTCGACATCAGCGTCAGAGGCACCTATGGAGACGGGAGCACCTGTAGTGCCTCCTCCATGGGTGGCCCAGCTATTTGCGGACCTCGACAGCCGTGTCGGCGCGACTGTGAAGGCCACTCTACAGCCTGTTGAGAGGCAGATGCAGTCATTAGAGGAGCAGCTGAAGGAGCTCCGGACCGCCTTCGATGGGGAGTGCACTGTGACAATGCTGCGCAACAAGTCGGTCGTGGCTCATATGGCGGACGTCAACGAGCAGCTGGAAGAAATTAAAAAGACTCTGGATGATTTCAAGAAGAGGCAGATCCACAGAGGATTCCCGGAGATATTCCTGATGACGTGGCCACTTTCCGTGATGTTGTTCGACGTTGATGAATTTTTATGTTATTTTTTATATCTATTTGGGACATACATTTTGATTTATGGTTTTATTTATCTGTTTGAGACATTTGTGTTTATTTGGATTTGGTTTTTTTATTTACGTATTTGAGACATTTCTGTTTATCTGTGGATATGCAGAAGAAACTTTGATTACCATTTACGTGTTTTTCTATTTGTATTTCTTTATCGACACTTATATAAGTAAAATGACCAATATACCCTTTGGTCGGCAAAAATAACGAATAAGTGGTTTATCAAATAACTAATATAAAGAATTTAACAAGAAATCGTTTTTTATTTTTCTGTTTTGCAACTAAATACACCGATCGATCGCTAAGTGCACACCGATCCATCGGTGTTATCCGTCGTCGTTTGGGTGCACTAACCGATCGATCGTTATATACACCGATCGATCGCTACATTAGTTTTTCATCTAACCCTCATTTTTTTTAAATAATGTGAGTTTAAATGATTAGAAACATAGAAATATATATTAACAAAGTATGTTAGGATGTATTTAGATTACATAAAAACATATCAAGTACATATCATTAATTTTAAGAAAGCATGTATAAGTTATACATGTTGCAACATAGATGCATTTTGTTTGTGTTAGTATGAGTAAGGTATTAAGATGTTAGAAATTAGTGACATAACGCTTATTTAACACATGATTATAATTCATCAGTATGAGGTATGTATTAATATGATATTATAAGTAAATTAATTTTAATAATTAAGTCATTTGTTAGGCTAAAAATTTTTTTAATAATTAGGTTAACCGATCGATCGCTTTATTGGCGATCGATCGGTACATAACGGTGTCGTTTAATATTTTGGTACCAATGGATCGTTAATTTTGGGCTTCATGCGACGTCGTTTTAAACGTAACACCGATCGATACGATCGATCGTTCTAAAATCTGGGCGGGAATTTTATGCTTGGGATCGATCGGTAATATTACCGATCGATCGGTGTTTATCGCGCTTGAAATGCCAAATGCTCTAAAGCGTGGGTGAAGCAAAAACACACCCACGGCAAGAGGAAACTAGAGACTCGCGGCAAGGAGCTATTTTTCCCTTTAATTTTGTCTAAATACCGTCCTTTTAGTTGTGAGAGTGTTTAGAAGTCCTTAAGGTTAAGCCCAAGCTCAAATTCATTGGTTTTTTAACCGGGTGAATATTGAAAAATTTGGGCGACATTTGTGAGATTTTGGTGTGGATTTGGTTCGTTTTGGTCTACATTTCGTGCAAAAGGTAATATCTCAACCTACACTACGATTTATGAATGATTTCGTTGGTTATTTGGTGTTTTTTTATTTTCTATTTGTGGGTATTGTGGATTGGATTTGTGATGATTAGAGCTTATTAGAGTATTTTTAATATGTATATTAGAATTAGTATTGCATGAGGATGATTTGTGAGTGTTTTGGGCGTGGATTTGAGTGTGTGGGAGGCTGGCAAGCTTTTTGTCGATCTGGGTTAGTCACGATCGATCACCAGATTCTGACGATCGATCGTGTGTTAGATGGAGGTTCAGCGATCGATCTAATGACGATCGATCGGTATTGCGATCGATTGTCTATAGTATCGATCGATCGGGTTAGGGCAGATTGCAAGTTATTGACCTTGTGTAGCATTTATTCTATTCTCATGTTTAATTATTGAAGTGCTTGAGTTCTGAAATGAATCATGAAGTTTGAGAAGCCTGGAGGATGATTACAGGAGTGTTTTTTTTAATAGTGATACATGTATAATGTTTGAGCTTTATATTAATGTTTGATTATTGAAGTGCTTGAGTTCTGGAAATAAATTATGAGTTTGAGAAGCATGGAGGATGAATATTGGAGTGTTTTTGACTTGTTATGTTTGAGTTTATTTTTGGATATAATGTGTGTACCCGTAGACCCGTTCAAGGGTTAAGACGCGATAAATATGCGTTTATCGCGTAATAACCCTTGAATTGTCCAAATATGGACAGTTTGAGATTGTGTATTCGTGGTTGGACGAGTTCGGTACTTGTGTCCTGTCCAGTCTTGGAGGAAATTCGGTATCATCTACCTTTTGTCTTCTGGGTATACTACTAGCATTGGTGTATGACGTCATACAACTATCGTTGATGACGTTTGCCTCCAACGCTGGTGCGTGTATTTGGGGACTGGGGGAGATGCTGCCGAATTTTTTCAGGTATGGATGGACACAAGTTGAACTGATGTTCAACTCCAAATGCACAATCTTGAATGGGATAGGACCTATCAGCTGGGCAAAGTCAAGTTCAATGAGTTTATGTTACTGTGATGTATTTTTTTAGATTGGTGGCGATGGATAAAAGTTGGGTTTACGAGAAAAATCGGTTTGGTGAAAAGTATGCGGAGGGGGTCCGTGGGTTTGTCGGTATGGCTGCTTGTTGTGTAGACTCTCGGGGTCAGATCAGATGTCCGTGTCGGAAGTGCAGAAATGTAGTGTTTCAAGTGTTGGATAAAATGGAAGATCATATATACATTAATGGGTTTGATGTGAGCTATAAGTCATGGGTGTTTCACGGGGAGGGTATTCAACTTACTTCAAATTGAGTCAAGAGTCCGGTGCGAGCTTACCATATAGTGATGATGATTTAGAGGGAGATAACTCTGATAGAATGGAGGAAATGTTAACCGATGTTCGTGCCGGATTAGATGGTGGGGCGGCAAGGGTTGAAACGGAGAACCCTAATATTAAGGAAACCCCACTTGGGGACCGAAGGCTTCGACACCACTTAATAAATTATGGGAAGAGGCAGAACATGAATTGTATCCTGGATGTACCAAGTTTAGTAAGTTGTCATTTACGGTCCGGTTGTTGCACGTGAAGTCGGAGAATAAGTTGTCGGTTAAGGCATTTGATATGGTATTACAGTTGATTAAGGAGGCATTGCCAGAGGGGGAGACGTTACCGGGATCGTATTACGAGGCGAAACAATTGCGAAAGGATCTTGGGTTTAGTTATGATAAAATCCATGCATGTCAGAATGATTGTGTGTTGTTTTGGAAGGAAAACAGTGAGTTAGACAGATGTCCGATATGTGGGGTGTCTCGGTGGAAATTCGAAAATGATTTGCGCAATCGAATTCCAGAAAAGTGTTGCGTCATTTCCCTTTAATCCCTAGACTTAAACGTTTGTTTACCACAAAAGATGTAGCAATTGACATGAGATGGCATAAGGAAAAACGGGTCGATGATGGGGAGAGTTTGAGGCATCCTGCAGATTCATTGGTTTGGAAGAATTTTGATAAGGACCACGATTGGTTTGCTCAAGATGCCCGCAACGTCCGCCTTGGTCTTGCTTCTGACGGGTTTAATCCGTTCGGAAACATGAGCAATGCGTACAGTATTTGGCCGGTCGTTGTGTTTCCATATAATTTACCCCCATGGAGGTGTATGAAGGTCCCATTTTCACTAATGACTCTTCTGATTCCGGGTCGAAAGTCACCGGGAAATGATATGATGTATATCTTCGACCCTTAGTGGAAGAGTTGAAACAACTATGGGAAGATGGAGTTGAGACACATGACGCTTCAGATGGGACGACATTTAAGATGCATGCAGCTTTGATGTGGACCATAAATGATTTTCCAGCATATGCCAATTTATCTGGATGGAGTACCAAAGGGAAGTTGGCATGTCCAACGTGTAATTTAGACACTGACTATAAGTGGTTGAAGCACGGGAGAAGAATGTGTTATATGGGTCATAGGAGATATTTGACACCGGGGCATGCATGGAGATATGATGTGGATACGTTCGATGGGAAAGAAGAACATAGACTTCCGCCTGAGGAGTTAACTGGTGAGGACATATTGGAACAATTGACGCATGTCGGGGAGACTATCTTTGGTAAAGCGTCAGGGAAGAATAGGGGAAAGAAGAAACAATCGTCGGAACGTTTGAATTGGACGAAGAAGAGCATATTTTTCCAACTGCCGTATTGGAGTACATTAGGGTTACGGCATAACTTGGACGTGATGCACATCGAGAAGAACATATGTGACAACGTGATTGGGACGGTGATGAATATCGAGTTCAAGACCAGAGATTCAGCGGGTGCACGTAGAGATTTAGCTGAAATGGGGGTCAAAAAAGACTTGCACTTGGTGCATGACGGTCGGGTTGAATTGATGCCTCAAGCGGTGTATACTTTGATTCGGGAAGAGCGAAGGAGGGCCTGTGAGTGGTTAAAAGATGTGAGGTTCCCCGATGGTTATGCAGCTGAGATTTCACGTTGTGTGAATCTAGATGAGTTGAAGGTTTCTGGAATGAAAAGTCATGATTGTCATGTGTTCTTGCAGAGGGTTCTTCCAGTGATGATCCGAGGGTTGTTGAAGGAAGACGTGTGTGGCGCAGTGACTGAATTATGTTTGTTTTTTCGAGAGTTGTGTTCTCGTACGTTGAAGATTTCTGTATTGCAGAGGATGTCAGAAGATATCGGGATAATTTTATGCAAGTTGGAAATGATTTTTCCACCCTTTTTTTACAATAATGATGCATTTGGCGGTCCACTTACCGCGCGAAGCAATGCTTGCTGGACCAGTACAATACAGATGGATGTATCCAGTTGAACGGTTGATGGGTCGCTCGAAACGGAATGTGAAAAATAAGTCTCGTCCCGAAGGGTCGATTGCAGAAGCGTATATTGAGAATGAGTGTTCGACATTTTGTTCCCAATACCTCCGAGGGGTCGAAACAGTGTTTAATCACAGAGATCGAAACTACGATTCTGACGGCGAGATGGAGATACGAGAAAGGTCATTGGATGTGTTCACTCAGAGAATTAGATTGATAGGGGCTGGAAAAGGACATGACATAGACCGAACAGAGTTCAAGAAAGCTCGGTGGTTTGTGCTGAACAATTGCAAAGGCATCAGCAACTACTTAGAGTAAGTAAAATAAAATTTCATAGGTTTTCTATAATATACAGACGTTGATTAACCTTATCATTACAGTGAACACATGGACGAACTTCGCGCGCAAGGAGTTGGTAACATTTCTCGTATGCATGAGGAACAATTTCGGATTGGTTCTTAGGGCGAGTAAGTGTTATTGACAAATAATTCAAATTAATTCGTGTCTTTGTTTTTAATGACCTTCTAATATATTGTTGTAGGTTCAAAAATTACGTTCTCAAAATCCATGTACATCGATCGATGAATTGTATTCATTGGCACGTGGGCCTGATACACGAGTGATGCGTTATTCTGCATGTGTTATGAACGGATGTAGATATCATACAGTACAACGGGAAGAACGTCGGAGAACTCAGAACAGTGGTATTGTAGTACCGGGATCACATGAGGGAAATCCAATAGAATTTTACGGAGCTTGTAGACATTTATGCCATGCAATACTTGCGGGAAATACTGTATATTTGTTTAAGTGTGATTGGTGGGACGTCGGAGATCACCGTGGAATTCGTATCGACGAGAACTTTAAGAGCATAAACACTTCCCGACTGTGGTACTTAGAAGATCCATTTGTTTTGGCTAATCAAGCAAGTCAAGTGTTTTATCTAGTTGATAATCTGCATGGACCTACATGGCGAGTCGTGCAGAAGTTGTCGTGTAGAAATGCATATGACATTCCCGGCCTGGATCCGGATGGTGAAGTTGATGTAAACATTGAATCGGGAGCAGCCATCACGAATGAAGCGTATCAAGAGGACGATGCCATTGACTTGTTTATAGACTTCCGACAGTTTAACCTTAATCCACTACGGAGGGATGACGTTACGCCAAACGTTATCCAAGCTTCTGAGGCAATTGATCGGCGGAAAAAAAGACGTATAGATAGTAATGATGTTTCAGAGGGGGATGAAGCAGAAATTGAAGAAGAATACCGAAGAAAGTGGGGACGAAGATTCGTTCGAAAGTGATAGCGACTCTACTGAGGATGAGGCATCGGGCGATAACGTGCAGAATCAGATTCTGATTAATAATTTCTTTCATGTATATTTTTCTTTCTAATGTTGATGTTTGCTGAACTATTTTTACTGTTACTGTCTTTTACCATATCTTTATCGTTTATTTTGTTATGTCACAGCTTGTACGGTGAAATGAAGCGTGGACGAGAATTTCCTTCAGTTACTTCTGGACAGTTGCATAGTATGAGTCCGATCCCGAGTCCTACCTGAGCGCTCCTTCTCCGAGAGTGAATGAAGGCATGAGTCAAGGCACGCCAGCTTGTCCTAGTAGTTGTGCATGTAAGAAATTATTCTAAGTTATATTTCAATTTTTTAAGTTAACCGACCGACTAACTTTGTTAATTTTATTTTATGTAGCGACATCAGCTTCTAAACGTGGGCGAGGTAGGACACGTGGGGTCAGTTTGGAGAAGAGTCTTGGGGGTCCGGGTCCGGGAAACTATCGGTGCATATCCCGGAGGGAGAGTGTGGAGGAGTGTCTTCCACTGCTGCCACTCTATCGACGAAGATTGGAATGTTGGTCCGAGGGCTGATTCCGATCTCAGTTAACAAGTGGGTCGATGTTCCTACAGAAGTGAAGGAGTACATTATGGATCGGGTGTTGTTGGTATGATTAAATTCGTAAACATAAATTTTGGTAGCATTTTGTTTATCATTGTAATATTGTATGTTTTGGTACTTATGCAGGACCACTTCGACCTTGACTACACCCATCATGAGGACGTGAGGACGGTGGTCGAGACTATGATGACGGCACGTCGAACGCACGCAACCGAATGCATGCGTATTTTAAGAAGTTCCCGAGTAAAGAGGCGGCGTTGCTGAAGCCGCACCCTGATACCACAGAAGAACAGTGGAAGGAGTTATGCGATCTGTTCACCAGCAAAGCATTTATGGTACGTGATTAAAAACTCGTTGCTTAAATATTACATTCTTTTAATATTTAATTACTTAAAATATCGCAGAAAACGAAGCGAGCAAAATAAGAAGAATAGATCAAAGTTGACTGTGAACCACGCTGCTGGTTCGCGCTCGTTCCAGCGCACACGAGCTTGCATGGTAAGTTAACAACTAAATCTTAGACTTTATTGATATTGTTTGTCAATAACTTTATGCTATTGTCATGTAGAAAAATCAAGAAAGCAATATCAATCCTATAGTGTATAAAAAGAATTATACAAACAAAGATGGGATTTGGACCTCGGAAGGAGCGAGAGAAATTTATGTAAGTCGCTTTCATTTTAATCTACTTTATGTAATTTATGTATAGTTTATCTACTTTAATGTTTCTGGTAATTATTGTCATTTTTTCAGGAACGGATGGATGCCTTCCAGCGCCAGTGTGATTTAGAAGGGAAGACTTACACCGAAATTGAAGTATATTCCGAGATATTGGGCAAGAAGTCGGGATATGTTCGGGATTAGGACGGGCGGTTAAGCCTGCCTTCATCAACTTTAACTACACAGTCTTCTGATCTAAGCACCAGCTAGCAAAGGCAAGGGATGAGATAGAAGGCGATGAGAGCTGCTAGAGAAAAAGACTTGCAAGAATTTGCGAAGAAGCAAGCTGAGATGGAGGCCACGCTGAGGGACCACCGTGAGGAGCAGCGGGTGGAGCAGGAGCGCATCCGGTTGGAGCAGGAGGAGCGCATGAAAAGGGAGCAAGAGCGCATGCGAGTAGAGCACGAGGAGCACATGCAAAGGAACAAGAGCGCATGCGAAAGGAGCAAGAGCGCTTACGGGCAGAAATATCGAAGGAACTGGAGAAGAAAATGTCCTCTGTAATGGAGAAGAAAATGAGCGACATGTCAAAGCGACTATTCAGCCAGTTTGGGGGTTCAAAAAGGTAGATGCATGTATATTGTAATAACTTTTTGATTATGTATTATTACGATATTATTTTCGATTTAATTATGGATCACTATATGTTATTATTGATGTTTATTAATGTGAGTATTGTATTATTATTATAAAATGTACGTGTTATATAATATTTTCCATTATTATTGTTTAAAAAAAAAACCATTCTCTCACCACTGTTCGATCGGCATATTCAGCGATCGATCGGTTTGTTGTTCAACCGATCGATCGTCCAATATCACCGATCGATCGGTTCATAAATCAAATTCCATCCCTGAATTAAACGACCGATCGTCCATGGCATAACGATCGATCGTGATACTTTAGTGATCGATCGCTTATATAAAGCATCTGATCGTCGTAGCTGAAGCAATAGATCGTCCTATTTCTTACCGTACGATCGTTTAAATGTGTCGATCAATCACCAGTACGTCCGATCGATCGCCTTTCCAATCGATCATCACTTCGTTTTCACCGACCGATCGTGTGATTACCGATCGATCAGTAAATTTAGTGACGAAAAATTTCCGTCACTAAAAACTTTTCGTGACGAAATTCGGGTTTTTGTCACGAAATACATTTCGTGACGCTCATTCACTGACGGAGCTCGTGACGAAAAAATTTCGTCACTAATACTTTTAGTGACAAAATATTGACTTTTAGTGACAAAGTTTTTGTCACTAAAAGTCAATTTTTTTATAGTGTCCTTAAAAATCTCACAGTTGTCTTACTAAGATGACAAATACTTGAACATCCTTTGTTTTCCTGGGCACGTATATAATAAAACACACACACACACACACTTGATCTGGGAGACAACCTAGCTAACATGCACAAATATGATCAATTGGATACTATTATGATCCATTCTTAATTGTTATTCCACCAAGGTTGTTTTCTTTTATCGGCCAACGAAATAATCTTTTTCCCTACAATGTTTATGTTTCGAGGGATTCGAACTTTTGAATTTATTCAAGTGCACGTATATTGTACCCTCACGTATGCACATCACTCCATGTTTTTTTTTTCCCTTACTGTTTCTGACATCAAAATTTAATGCAGTGTTAATGTTAAAGCCTTGAACGTAATTAAGAAACGCAGACGCAAATTTTGTACTCAAATTACTTCTCCCCTTATAGCACTGACTGTACGTAAAACGTTGTAATGTGACTACTTCTTTCAACGCGTGGAATATTTCATGACCTAACTGGAGGATGCATGCATGAGTACAAATGAGTAATTGTTGGGTCAAGCTTCAACGTCTGCAAGTTCCCACTGCGAATTAAGTTCAATGTATGAGATCGAAAGTGACGTAGTATAATCTTAAAATTCCAACTTGGTGTAAGACAATAAGCGAACTACCTACTTTTGGGTTGACCTTGTTCTAATAAAACATATATATGCATCTGCGTTTAGTCCGCGCTTCTGGTAAACCTGGCACATCAGTTGTATAAATTAAGGATTTTTCTGTTTTTTCATGTAAATTAAGTACTTAGAAAAACAATTTTGTAGGGTTGAACAAGGAAGGATGATGGAAAGAGACAAACTTTATCTAAGCTCTTCACATGCTGTATATTGATAAATTAAGCAATATATATAGAAAAGAGACAATTTACAGACAGAGCCAAAGGGGGAAGAGACTGAAATATCTAACAATTAGTACTTGTTCAATATTGGACTCAAGTTGCTAGTAGAAGAAAATAAAATGCTGCAGTCAAATCTCATGTATTGCAAGTTCCCACTGAGGAACATATATAGGTCGCAACAAGCTCATACTCGTTATGCCAAAATATAACAGTCAGAGACAGGGAAATGGCAGCCAATTAGGTTTTCCGGGTTGATCATCTAGCTTATATAATTAAGATACTGAGATATGATATCTTTGGCTCCTATCAAAACCACCCGATTTATAATATGATCTGGTGCTAATTTCATCAAAAGAAGGTTAGAGTTATGGAGTGATATATAGCATAAATAACTAACACTATAGGAATATTGGGAAGTGTATGATCATCACTTACCCTACGAATAGTCTGAAATGTTATCACATAGATTTGGCAAACTTGATGAGTGAAACAAAAGATTGAACTTTAAAATTGAGAACATGGACGCGCGTCCCTGAAGGCAACATGTTTAGCCCCAGGACAATTCGAAGCATATTCCAGAAATTAAAGTACCAGGGCAGTATGGCTGCATGCTGGCTACAATTAATTAGTATCGCTACTAGTAATGTTTTGTTCTTGATTGTTATATATATATATATGTGCGCGCGCGCTTCAAAAACAGAAAATGAAGTTTTTTTTTTTTTTTTCTTGAAGACGGTTAACATCTTAAATATACATGTACGTCAGAAAGCCAAGTGCCAATTACTTGCTTCTCATGTGGTGCAGTAAGCTAGATATATATGGAGAACTGGGAACCCACATCCATTTGGGAATTTTATAGTCTCACAAATAGCTCCAAAACATTTAGCTAGTATGTACTGTAGGCATTATATATCCTCGGGGTCTTAGACTCTTAAGAAAAGCATGGTTCTATCCAGACCAATCAACCCATAAGAATTAAGATCTACGCCCGCCTAAAACTTCTTAATGAGACGCGCGGTGGCCTAATCATGAAAAGTATATGCTGACTACATTATCCTTTAAACGCGCCGGGATTATTCAATCACGCCTTATACACGGTTTCTTTCAGCTAGCTGGAAAAATGTGATTCACATGATTGGAATCTAGCTTGTCGTAAAATATTAATTTTGTAATCAAGTTTCCCTAGGATCTGGTGCAAGTTTCCAGTACTGCCAAGCATAATCTAAGAGCTTGAATGTGACTTGCCACGATACTTAAATTGATCCTGCAATTAAGATAATAAGTCAGCCACATGAATACTTTGTAAATTGTTTTACGCTCCCCAATATATAACTATATATACAACGTCGCTAGCTGCTCACTAATTGGCTACCGCAAAAATCTCACAGGATTAGCTGTTCTATAGCGATCTCTATCCAATCAGTTTGACTAAAATAACACATATATACCTGTTATATATGATCAATTCTTAATTGTTGTTCTGATGGTTATATGTATAATTCAATACCATTATCTTTTTCCTGACAACATGTATTTTGGGTTTCGAACCTTTTTTTTTTTTATCCATGAAGTGCATATATAATTCCATATATAGAAACATCTCTCTATGTTTTTCCTTCTTTACTGTTTCTGCAATTCACATCTTAATCCATTTTTAATACCTCGAATGCAATATTGATCAAACAGATACAAGTTAAGTTTTGTTTTTTTCTTTCTTATTCTAATAATTAGTTCTTCCCTTATATGACTAACTGTAGTCTGTAGCATATTGTAATTAATTAACTATATTTTCTTTCAAGGTGTGAAATATTTCATTTACTAATGATCAGAATAAGATATATAATAAATGACTTACTGGGGTCAAGCTACAGCGGGTGCAAGTTCCGACGGCAAAGTGCAATGTATGAGCTGCTTGAATGCAACTTATTATAATCTCAAAATTACATGTTGGATTAAGTAAGATAATAAATTACCAAAAAACGTACTTTGGGTTGACCTAGCTCTAATATAAATATATGCAGCTGCTAATCTCAAAATTTACTTGTGAGAATTCTGCCTCTTATTATTAATTTTATAATTTTTATTTTTATTTCAAAAGTTGGTGTTAGTTTGAAAAATATAAATTAATTATCTAATCATTTAGTTGGCTCCTATCAAAATTATCCTATTTTTAATATGATCTGATGGTTTCACAAGAGAAGGCTGGTTTTAGTTTGATAGCAAACACACACACCACACACACACACACACACATATATAATATATATATGACTAACCCCAAAGGAAGAGGAAGAGTCCAACTAAACCCTTACAAATTCTAATTTGAAAGCTTACAGAATAGATAATTAATGCTGGCACAATCGATGAGTGAAAGAATTAATTAAAAGATTTGTGTTTTTAAATCGATATATGGATTCGGAATGAGGCTAATTAATTCCAAAATATGTCATGTTTGTGAAGTTTAGATGTTGGATTATAAAAACAAATAGTTCTAAGCTAGCGTACCCAGACAACGCGGTTAACGTACGCGGTTAATTAACCCAAACGATCGATGCGGATCAAGTCTTAAAACCCACATACTTTATTGCGGGCCAGGCACGGTGGGCAATTGCTAGAGCCTAAAGGGGTAACGCCGTGAGACAAAATCAAAATTACCCATTTGCCCTCAAAGAAAAAAAAATGATTGTCGTAGCTAGCAACGTATCTGGCTAGTTAGAGGCTAATTAAGAACACATTACAATTAAGGAAGATGCAAATTCACCTACAGGGCTCCCATTAATTTTCCTTTTCTCCTTTTCCTCGCTAGCTACATCATAGAAATGTGAATTCATTAAAATTGTATTTGAAGGTCGTGGATCCAATACTGTGAAAACTTTGAAGAAGTCAATGGATGGGGATCGAGAAATTTCTACCGTTTCAAATTTCACACCTGCTTCAAGAACGCAATGGGCCGAGTAGTAGAGACTTTTTGATCACTAATCAGGCTGCTGAGGGCCACCTCTTTCTTAAAAGAAAATAAAGAGAAATTATAGTCTTTCAAGGCCGACCGGTCCCTTTTTGGCTTTAATGACCGCATATTCTCACTGCCTTTTAAATCTTGTCCAGTGCTAACTTTCCCTACTGCTGCGACCACCATGCATTTCTACTATTTGGTCTAATTCATGACCCTGATTCCTGAAGACAACCGAAAAATAACAACCACATGATATGTTCCCTATTTGGTTCCTGTCCCTAAGTGACGAAAAATGGATCCCCTCCAATTGATGAAAGATGGTTCTGTCCTATTTCGAGAGTGGGGGTGGTTGAAAGACTCATCATTGCATTGACCAAAGGGATACATGTGATTCAAACTACGTATTAGAGACGTCAAAGTTCTTTTTCAACCCATAACGTGAAACCTGACACCCAGTTGGCGTTAGTTATCAGTACTATGCAACAGAAAACAATATTTGACACTACCCAGCTTGTACGCGGTCCATTTAATGTTTTCAATTAATTAGGATATATATATATATATGAACAATATTTCTCAATGGAGAAATTAGGAAAAAAGAAGATCACAGAACGCGGGTGATTCATATTTCCCCAAGTGGATACTTCCGTTGGCAGATCAGTCTGATGAAATGATGAAGGTCTTCAATCCAAAACGCAAAAGGCGGAATAAAATTTATCGCTAGGACAATATCGCTAGTCAATATCACTTCTCGGTCCCAATTGTCTTGCATTTTACACGAGCCTGCATCCCTGCCTGGCCCCATATTGTAAGGAAGTTTGAGGTAACCAAATAATGTGTACTCTGATTTACATTTAGGAAAGCAACGCAATATTATTGAGTAATCGGCTTGCTAGCTTCAGAGGAAATAAGATAAGGTCAAATCCAACTCATATTGGCATATATTGCCAAGAAAACTATGAAAAACATGTTGATTGCAACTTATAATCCACAGGGAGTACCTAGTCCACAGAAATTCATTTTTTTATGTTAATTTATAAATGTAAAGCGTGTGATGCATGGCATGGTGATGTAGTCTAGGAAGCCAGCATCCCGTTTCCTCGAAGTTATGTGGCAGTTATAGAAGCCTTCACAGTTGCTACCTTTTGTACCACATGGGAGTAGCATAAAAATGTAACTCCACTGAGTCAATCTTCTTGGGGGGAGCCTTAATGTTCGATGTTTTTCTTTGTTCTGTCCATATGTGGCATGAAACACGCTTGGTCCCAACGAAATGGTATAAATAAGTGGGAGCAATAGTTTCAAAGCCAGTGGACGGAGAGAGAGAGAGATAGACGGAGAGAGACACAGGCCGTGGAGATGGTGAGAACTCCTCGCGTCGATAAGAGTGGATTGAAGAAAGGAACATGGACTCCAGAGGAAGACAGAAAGCTAATAGCTTATGTTACCAAGTACGGCTGCTGGAATTGGCGCCAGCTTCCCAAGTTTGCAGGTAATTAGAGACCCAAACTAAAAGCTCACTTTTAGTTCAAGGAAATGGGGGATTGAAAGAATCCTCGAGTTCGTTTCCGCAATGAACCCTCTGAGTAATTAGTTCTTGAGCTGTTTTCGTTATCCCCGGTAGCTTGGCTCTTTTCTCCGTCTCTTATGGCTATGTGAACGTCCATTGCTAGTGGCTCAAATACAGGCTTCTTCTTCGTATTCCACTCGATTAATCTTATTTATCTTTCTCTCTGACAGAAAATGGAATTCGAATTCTTTGGAAGTCAAACTGGAACAATCTTCTTTCGTTTTTCGACTCTCGTGTCATTCCTTATAATTTCACTCTTCTCGTTGCACTTCAACTCGACATACAAACTCAGAGAGTATAGCCAGAAATACTGTGTTTAACATCGTTGAGCTGGGTTTAGTGGTTAAACTGAACTCCAATGTCGAATACACCGTCTGATGAACTGAAATTTTCAGGTCTGTCGAGGTGTGGGAAAAGCTGCAGACTTCGATGGATGAATTATCTAAGGCCAAACATCAAAAGAGGGAACTATAGCAAGGAAGAAGAGGACATTATCATCAAGTTACACAAAGAAATGGGGAACAGGTATGCATTACTTACATTTAATTTCTCAGCGAAGTTCAATTTTCATGAGCCTGATGATCGTATAGGTCTTTATGGCATATTTTTGCTTTCTGAAGTCAGCTAATTGCCCCAAGTTTTGTTTGGTGATTAGTTCTAGCTATAAGCAATAATTACGGAGGACTAATACATATGACAGACAAATGAAGTGAACTGAGGCCTGACCACTTCTTCTTCTTTACTTGCAGATGGTCTGCAATTGCTGCTCAGCTACCAGGAAGAACAGACAATGAGATAAAAAATCACTGGCACACCAACCTCAAGAAACGCTCGAAGCAGGACTCGGTCACACATGAAGAAAGACACGACTCGCTCATAATTTCCCCTTCTGAAGAAAGACAGAAAAGAAAGGAGCCAAAAAATTCTCTTCTAAATCCAAAAACTACCCAAATAATTGGTAGCTCAACATCATCGCCAGAACCATTGTCAAGTGGATTCTCCTCCATTACCAAAGATGCGGCCGTTGCAACTATCTCGAATATGGTAGCGGATGGTAGCACAAATATGGCAGTTGCTTCCGCACAACCCTATGCAGACACCACTGGTAATTTTTGGACACAGCCATTTTTGACGGATAATTCCTACATTCCATGTGATTTCCTAGCGCCGTCTCCGGACACTGAATGCTTGTCTCCAGCATTTGATGAATTCGTCCGCCTATATGGTTTGTACGAGGAAAAATACAAATCAATTAACATCGTTTCCCAGCGTGAAAATAGACAAAATAGGCTAATAAAGCAAAATAATTCTCTATCAAATCCAGTGACTTCCCTGATAATTGATAGCGTACCGTCATCCCCACAACCATCCTCAAGTGAATTGTCATCCATCACCAAAGACAGTACTGCAGTTGCTTGTAGCACAAATATGATAGCCGACGACAACACTACGTCATCAGAGGCTTCAGATACCAGTGCTGATTTTTGGGCAGAGCCATTTTTTTCAGATAATTTCAACTTTCCCAGTGATTCCCTAGCAACATTTGTGGATACTGAATTTTCGTCTCCAGCATTTGATGAATTCTTGTGCTCAAATGGATGGTACGAGGAAAACGAGGGCTTAAAGTGACCGGGAAGACAGTCTACGCTCGGAGGGCCTTCTCTGTTCCCTATGTTGCCTGGCTTATTGGCGCCCTTTTTTTCGGTTTTTTGTAAGCAGCCTATTGGCTGTGGGCATGTTCATTCTGATGAGATTTTTAGGGTTAAAGGTGTTTTAAAAATTTTTAGGTAATATTAAAGTTGTATTATATTTGTGTAAAATTGTTGAAGTGTAATAAAAGTAATGATGATTTTTAAAGTTGTTGTTTGTAGATTATTTTTATTGGATGAGTGAAGAAGATAAAATGTAAAATAATATTATTTATTTATAATATTTATTTAAATTTCGAATTTTTATTTTTTATTATAATATAAATATTTGAAAGTATTAAAAAAAAAACAAATGACAAATGCAGTTAAAAAATAAAATAAAAAAAATGAAGAAGAAGAAGAGAAGGAGCATGATTCGCACTACTGACAAGAAAAAAAAAAAAAGAGAAGAAGCGTGATTCACGCTCAAGTATGGCAGGTATGGCACGGGACAGGAGAAAAAATTGGGGCAGTATTTAATGGCAGATGAAATGACCGTATTACCCTCAACTAAAGCTCTAACGTTAAATAAAGTAGTTAGGACATTTCGACTATTCACATGTCCGAGTAGTTAATACGCTGAACGTGTGGAGCCATATATTTTTTAAAATTCTGGTTTTACCCTTTGATATTTATGTCCTCAACACAGTACTGAAGGGTATATTGATAATTTTTCATAAAATAATCAGGATAAAAATAAAAAATCACTATCTACATCTTAAATTTAAACATGTTCGATTTACTATACACAAATATAAATCCGCAGTCTCAAATCCTCCGCGAAACGAGCTCGCTATAAGTATCATAGCAGCCACGTCAGTATCATGTGATGTATGTAATAAAGTAGGGACGGATAGATGGTAGTATATTGGCCTTTTTTTTATTATTATTTTTCTTGGGTAATTGTCTTTCTAGTCTTGGCGTAAAAAGGTGGTGCGCGCGCACATCAGCAAATGCATCGTATTAATTGGATGTGTCCTGGTTTGTTATGGTTGCTTAATCCCTCCACCTAAGTGGGTTGGCTTGGAATTGAAAATTAATGTTTGATGGTTGACATCTTCGTGTATTATGTCTGTCTTGTATAATATTCCTGCGATTGAGAGATTTGAAAAAAATTGAAGATTAATGAAGTATAAGATGATTATGTACCTTTCTGGATGTAATTGGCTAAGTTTGGAAGAATTAGGTGAAAAATGCGTTTATTAAAGGTCACCACGAAATTTACTGACAGAGTTAAAAACGCTGCAACATTCTGAGGAGAATTCAAGTTTACTTGTAGTTCAAGTATAGTCTACTAGGTAACAGAATAATAGATTGTTTGTTATTTGTGACTAAACATCTGTTAAGAGCTCATAAAGTACAAAAAATTGTTTGCTTGATGTTCATGTGGGAAGATAGACTTCGAAATATTGATTGATAAAGAATCAGATTTTGAATGGAAGAGAAGTTTCTTTGTCCCTACAAAGTACAGATCCGAATGTGGCATTTGGGGTAAGGTAGCATGTGATTAGATTAGCAACCGAGTTGGGTAATCTAACATCACCGTGTTTGAATTCAAAATTAGTGTATTCATTTTGCAGACCTAAGGTTCGGAGAGTTTTTACTATTTAAAGAGTTCTTCAAGTTGGTTTTGTTTTTGTCGTCAAATTTGTATCTCGTGTGAGTTGATTGATTTCTTATACTTTCTTTAATTGTCTTTTGAGTATCTTGTTGGTAATAACCTTCTATATTTGAGGAAGTGATCTAATAGATCACTTTAGAAGTTTATACACCACCTAAGTCAAATGTTGAGTAAAGAAGTTGCAGCGGTGATGATTCGATTAAATGTGTCAAAATTACATTTAAGTTTTTGATATGCCTAGATTTGTTTCACTTAGTTCCCTGTCTAAACCACTTTGTTCAGGAATAATTAACGAAGCCCAAAGATATGTCCCAATGTTTACCTCGTAGCCCCAAGGTAGTCCAATTGACAGTCATCTCCTGCTCGCCCAAAGTTGCAAATCCTTTTGTGGTTCTGGTTAGGCTGGGACTACTCCATCGGTACGTCACATTGAGTCGTTTCTATCAAACGAAAAAGCATACTACACAGGCCTACCTGGAGATATGCTTAGATTTATCAGTTTGATTTCCTTCGTCAATACAGCTGGCAAACAAATAATCAGTGAGCAGTAACTTACGTACTGGCCCACACCTGAAATCAGACCCTTTTGGGCTCCAAGTATTTCAGCTTTCATCAAAGTTACCCAAATCCACTTTGTCCATCTAGCCCCTGCAGTGCAAATCACCAACGCCGAATTCGTTGTGGTACAGTACTACTGGTTCGTCGTAGATCAAGGAGTTTATGGAATCTAAGGTTAGAAAATGGAAGGATGGAATTTCCAAATGGGTTTCCACATAATTAGGTCCATTTATCTTTGAGCAGTTTTTACTTCGAGTTCGAATATTGCTTTTACATACCACCACGATGTTCCATGGTCTTTTCGTGGAGAGATCAAACATTGCTGTTATTGTTCTATTTAGCTTGATATAAGAGAAACATATTAATTTTTCTCTATCTAAGTAGAGAATTTTTTTTGAAAATTATTTGATTCCTTAGCAATATTTGCCCGATGCTGAAGTTAGTAATTCGTTGGGTGTGAGACGTAGGCAGTAATTTGTTATCCTCTTTTGAATACGTACCAAGAGATTTTAATACGAGATATACAGGAGTCGTTCTGCACTCCCTAGTGTAGGGCGGCAGTAGATAGCGCGGTAGATAATGGAAGGGACGTGTTGCGTATTTCATTACGGTTCATGTAACCTTCCTTTGCCTTAATTTAAGGGCTGTTCGTTTTGTAAAATTTATAAGATTTTTATAGAACTATAAATATTTATATAAATTAAAGTTTAATAAGTTATTGTGTATAACTTAATAAAAAGTTTTAAAGATATTTAATTTTTGTTAAAATTTGTAAAAATATATAGAGAGAGATAATTTGATTATTTATAAAAATATTTATTTATGTGAAAAACTAAAGTTAAAGATTATATAAAATGTATTAATGTTTGTATATAAATTTTTAAAATTTCAAATATGAATTTTTAAAATTTTATTAAATAAATTTATATTCTAAAATAATTTTAGAAACGAAACATTACAAGTCTTCATCGCGGTGAACTGCAGCAAGCGCTATGCACAGCGGCTTGCAGCGTTTCGAGAGTGGAACGTTTGTGGTTGGTTAGCCATGGGCGGCCGCCTCTACCGGGGTGACTTCGAAAGCAAGATTCCATGGCATACGAAAGCTATCTTTTGAGCGGATGAGACATTGCTTAACAAGCTGGGACGTTCTAGGCCCTTCTTTTGAGTTCGAGGATTTCCTCCGTGAAGTAGTACTACTTCACGTTTACAAAGGTTTTTCTGGGGATAGACCCCACAGAAATTGTCATTTTGTTTGATCCACACGATTAAATTGATCTAGAAACTATTCTTTGTCATCTTTATCAGCCCACCATATTTGATTAGTACAAGGATTTGCGAATAGGTCAATATACAACTTGTGATGTGATTCACGTTTCCATATCTTTTCTTATGAAAACGAAATTAGTATTCTAGTTGATTAAAAAAAGAAAAAAAAATAGTATTCTAGCCATATCCATCTTGGAGGTTAATAAATGGACAACCTAACCCAGCTTTCAACAAAATAAAATACTATTTATCTTAAAAGTTTTAAATTAAAATAAGAATTATATTTATAAAGTTATTTGATTGTAACTAGAAAGCATATATATTGACTAAACAACCAAAAAGAAATTTAATTAAGATCATAGAGAAATATAGATTGAATTATATAACATATTTCAGCAAGAAGAGAATCTAGCGATAATAATGGTGCTGATGAAAGCGGAGGGATCGGAGTAGAAAGACAAGCTGCAGGTCAAAGTATACCCTCAGTACACCGTGGCTTTTACCGTTCGAAGTCCTCGTCATGAAAGGTACTATTGCAAACGCTGCCTCACGTGATTTGACTCTACTCAACCTTCGTGTGAACTGAACAGCACTCGTTTAGTGCTTTTTCTAATCTTCTTCCCGTATGATCCTCCAGCTGTCCCGCACGACGCTCATGCGTTTAATTAATTAAATTATAATTAGTGCAAAGCATCTTCTGAGTTTCTTGGTAATTAGTGATCATGACATCACTCCCCTAGACGTCATCCAAAGCACGTATTTATTGGCCCATCAGAGAGCATCATCCGACATGCGTCAGGTACGCCAACATGACTTTAATATATTTCCTGCAAAACCTATAAATTATCCAAGATTTCGAGGAGACGTGTCAGTATTCCTCCAGGGTGTAACCTTATCGGTTGCCGGTTGAACAGCTGAGCGCTAATTAATGCTATATTGGCGACTGGGGCAGGAATTCTTCGGTACAGTTTCCTGCAGGTCTACTGTTTCACACTCAAAACATTGTTGTAGTAGCTGTCGTTATATTTGGTGGTTGAGTAATTTAAGAATGTCAACTTTCTTGCAATTAATTGATGGGATTCGTAGAATGTTGCCTCCAGATGGAGCGCTTATTACCGGTGCGTTCGTTTTGCTACAATTTCGAGTAATATTTATGAAATTTTGAGAATTTTTATATTAAAGTTTGTAAAGAATAAAGTAGTGAAAATTAAAAATTTTAGGATATATTTATTTTACTTGAAATTTTTATATTCTTAAATTTTAGAAAAAAGAACACCATTATATTGGGGCACCCAATTTTCTAAAGACGGAAGAGAAGAAAAAAGAGATATAAGTTATTGTTTTTTTGGTTTTTTTTTTTTTTCCTGATCCACTCATTCGAAGTAAGATGTAGGTGTTGTTCGTCTGTTCGAAATTTCGGGTATCAAAATTTCGAAACAAGCTGAACGCAGTTTAAACCTCCCAAAATTTTGACTGTACTAAATTTAGGACATTTTTGTCTCTATAACAAGCCTCAACATTTCCAAATATACCCCCATCGACGTCGGGTCCCTTAAGATATTCCGAGGGCAACTATGAAAATCTAAAAACACATGGTCCCTACCTCCGCACAAATTTAATTCTGTCTCTTCTGCATTTACGAAATTACCCATCTCTTACCTAACTGACTCTTGCTCTGACCAAGGATAAAATTGACATTGAAAAATATTGTTGGAATGCACCTGACAGACCTTTGCAAACTCCAACCGTGCAATCAACTCACCAGTGGCTGAGAAAAACAGAAAAAACAGAAGGACGACTACTGCTTCATTTATGGTTGGCGCATAACCAAGAAAGAAAAAAAAATAATTGGAAAACAGAAAAAACGAAATTCTGAAAACGCATGTCGATGCTTAACAAAAAAAAACAAACAAACCAATGATTGCAATCATTACTATTAATTACTTTATTAAAAATTTTCAATATTTATTTAAATCCATTTCAAAATTTCAATAACTTATCACAAACCCCAAAAAATTTCAATCTTCACAAGATTCCCAAAATTTTGAGAATATTCTCCGAAATTTCGACAAACAAACGCCATCGTAAATAGTAATTGCAATTACTACTGCGTATCTTAATTCTATTCGTGAATGTTAATTAACCTGCAATTCAATGTAGCAGTGTCATCAAGCCACAAAAGAATGAATTAATTATCAGAATAGAAAGTGCTATATAGATTAGGGCTGAACAATATGGACTGGACTGGACTGGATTTGAAAAATCGGTCCAATTCGGTCTAGGCCTTTTGGAAAATGGTCTAGAAGGGACCAAACTAGATTTATTAATATAAATAATAAATATTTTTTTATACAAACTTAAAACTAGAGAAAAGAGAGAGATGTGCAGGGGAGAAGGAGATAGAGAAGAGAGAGACAGAGAGGTGTTGGGGAGAGAGAGACAGAGAGGTGAGAGAGAGGGAGAGAGAGAAAGAGGTGAAACGTGAAAGAGAGGGAGAAGGAGACAAAGAGGTGAAAGAGAGGGAAATGGAGCTAAGACGGGTAGTGGAGAGAGAAGGAGACATAGAGTTGAGGAATTCAATTTCTAAAAATTATCTCCTTATCTTTTATCACCAAAGACTAAAGTTCCTAACAAATTAATAATTTCTAAATTTAAAGAGAGAATTAAGGAATTCAAATTCAAATAGAAATAAAATCTCACCTAAAAATTCTATCCTATTACCCAACAATTATTAATTTACATTTATATTCTTAATTTGAATTTAGAGTGAGAGTGGAGAGAGAAAAGAGTGAAACTCCATCTTAAAGAGTTCCTAACAAAGAATTCAAATAAATGGTCTCATTAAAAATTCTCTCTTTTTTATTTGCAATTGATGTATTAGGAAATCCATTAATGAAAATTTTATTTCAATTAGTTTAATAAGGTTTTAATTTCATAATTGATCATAATATATTTGGTAACTCATTAAAGACATTTTATTTTTTAATGAATCATAATAAATTTGAAAATGTAGACATTTTATTTGGTAATTGGTTTAAAGAGATATGAGGCACTAGTGTTGTAAAAGATTTTTAAACCATTTAGGTAATTTTTAAACTTTTCTATTAGGTGTTTTTTCTCCCTCTCTCTCTTCCGCATCTCTCTCTCATAAGTCACAGTTCCTCTTCCTCCCGCATTGTTCTTCTCCCGCATCTCTAGACTCTCTCTCCCTCATTTCTCTCTCCTCCTCACGTTCCACTCTCTCTCCCGCACCTCTCTCTCTCACGGTCTCATCTCTCTCTCTCTCTGGCTCCTGCACCTCTCTCAGTCTCTCTCTCTGAAACTACGTTTAGACCCGAGAATATACCTAGAGGGGGGGTGAATAGGTATTTAAAAACTAATAATACCCTTTTTTAAGAAACTACAAAAAAACAATATCAACAGCACCAATATAATCTCAATATTAAAACCTATTCTAACAATATGAATAAAGCACTTAACAGCAACTAAAGCTTAACAAATTAAGACTGATACAGCTTTGATAACCAAACCAATAGAGAACAATTACAGCAGCAATATCTTCACAGAAAAATCAAGATAACCTTGTCAACAATCAACTATCAAGATGCAACAATGAAATATAGTCAGCAAGAATATAATCCACACAATAATGATTTTTCAGCTAGCTAATATCTGCACCTTCAATAAGACTATCACAAGAATAACCTACGCAAATTTCAGCAAGGCAAACTCAATGTAAAGAGATTTTCCAGCAATTATTCAAGACAAGATTAACTCTAAAAAACCAGCAATACAAAGACTAACTATTCAGCAATAATATCAACAACTCTAAGACTTATTAACCAGCAAGTATTCGGTCACAAATCCAGCAATCAAAAGGCTTGCCAATTTCACATTACCAATTCTTTTTAGATCTGCAAATGCACAACAAGAAAATGATTAGTAGCATAAAGAACAAGATAGAGAAGAATAGACTCAACACCAGAAATTTTTGGTAACGAAAGTGAAAATCACTTGAGGTGGATTTCCCCTAGTGACAAAAACACTCCGGGTGTTTTAAACACCAATCAGTCCACTAATTGCTTGACAACTTTACACGATGGTGATCAATCATGAAATTCCTTTTCATTTCCCCGATCCCCAATCTTTCCGTAAAGTTTCCCAAGAACTCCTTTCTTAGGACAGTGCCCAGCACCCGAGTCTTCGATCAGCAACTCCGATCAGCAACTATGGACGTCAACGAACTCGTCGACCTTTTGAATCTTTTCTCAGAAATTGCTCAGCCACCAAGAACACCTTTCTTCAAGATTCAACTTCACTATCAACACCAACCGAAATGGGAATAGCAGACCCAACGTTCAGCAGCCTTGAATCTTCAGAATCTTCCACCAGAGGGAAGTTCAAGAACTCTCACACCAGATGCGATCAGATCAGGTTCCGTTCTAGAGAGATCAGAATCAGCTTCTGGAGAGAGTAGTGTGTTCTGTTTTCTGCGTTCAAACCCAAAGGTGCGTGCTGTTCTTCTTTTTGGGAAAGGCATATAGACTGTTTAAGTGAGGGTACTTTGGTCAGACAGGTCAGCTTTTTAGTTGGGCGAGTTTCTAGAGTTTTCTCGCTAAACTGCATCAGTTACGCTAGGCTAACCCCAGGCTAACCCTAGGCTTACCCAAACACCTCACAATCTTTCCACCAGCTCAGCACGGCTTCCCAGACCATTCTCTTGAGTTCAGGAACCTTCTAGCAGCTTCTAATGAGATCCACTGAGCTCCACCTCCTCCAACATTAATCAAGTCACTATATACAATCTATATAATGAAAATACATTTATAAAATAATTGTTTTGACTATGGAAAATATGCCAAATTTACAAGCACTTTCACTCTCTTCTCGTCAGGCAGTTGTGAGTTTCTCTCTCTCTCTCTCTCTCTCTCTCTCTCTCTCTCTCTCTCTCTCTCTCTCTCAGGGTGGCCGGTTAACCGTCACAGGTGTAACCAGTGCTAGGGGCAGTTGGTGTTTTAAGGACACCACCCAAGGTGGTGGTCGTGGCGGTGGGGGGCATAACTACCACCGCCACCGCCCATGCACAACCCTCCTTAAAACTTTTACCCTAAAACTATGAGTCTGGCTAGCACTTTTTTGTGGATTTTTTTTATTCCTTCTCTGCCATATGAGATATAGGGTGCTAGAAATATTATGCAAACCATATTTATGAAAAAAAAAAACGGTCTGGACCACTTATAAGTAGTCTAATCGAGCCGTTTTGGTGGTCCAGTCTTTCAATTTAGGCACAACTGGAAATCCGGTAGGACCGGATTTCGGTCTAAAAATCGGACCGGGTTTTCGGTTGTGCAGCCCTAATATAGATGTAACCAAGCTAAATCCTAGTTCTGTACGCTAATGAAATGGTTGGTTTAAAGTTTTATTAAATTTATAGAATATCAGTAGTACTATCATGTCAATTGTTCCACTTGGGGTATGGATGAGTTGGTTAGGAGTAACATCCATCAATTGTCTAAAAATTACGATTTAAATGATACATGTGGTGAGAACCACTGCATGTGTGTTCGGGGTTTGCCATTTTGCTAAGTCCTCCAATGAGATTATGTTAGACCAAGTCCATCCAAGCTTGATGGATAGGGAGTACTGTAAATTCGGTTGGGTGTACTTTTCGTTAGAAAGAAACAAAGAGAGAGAGAGAGAGAGAGAGAGAGAGAGAGGATATATGATTAGGTGGATGCAGAAGCAACTCCTACCAGTAATGTTTTGTATTAGCTCTGGTTTCTCCCTTTATTTTCGATACAAAGAATATAAGAAAGTCTTCACTTCGAGATTTGATCGAACTATTACCTAAATATAATTTGTCGGTTTGAACTATAAATGTCATCACATTTATTCCCCAAACTACCAAAATGCATCAATATATTTTCCTTGTTAAAAGATCCAACCGTCGATATTATGTTGCCTAGCCTATTCTTTGTACATTATTACATTTCAAACATAGAATCTTACTTGAGGGCGAACATTGATACATTTTTTTTGTAGTTTGGAGACTAAATGTGATGAAATTCATAATTTAAATCAGCAAATGACATTTGGATTATAATTCAGGGGCTAGAACTGAAGATTTTTCAAAAATAGATTACTTTCCTACTTTTGCACGAATGGACACCCCTATTTGGCTCTAGGACATATTGTTTGCCAAAGTTCTAGTACCATACCTGGTCATGAGGTTAATTTCTCACAATCCCACTTATTTCATTTCTCTTTTCTTACTAATTGACTCGTACTACACAAATGAACTTCAGAAAATTATTTTCTATTTCTAAATTTATAAAAACCATATTTTCATTTGTGCTGTCAAAAAATTAGGTATGTGTGGTATAAAAGTGGAGAATCTATTCTCTCTCTTTTTTCCCCAAAAAAATTATTTTTTCTTTTCCTTTCTTTAATTTTGCTTTTCAAATCTTTGGGCGGCTGGCCTCGTACCATGGGTAATCAACAAACCACAGTCTCTTACATAAAATTGAAGGATTTTAGAAATGAAATAGGTTGTCAAAGGATAAAACATTAATCTTTCTACAATAAGTTAATTACCTGGGGGATTATTTGCAATGAGTTTCAAGAACTTAACACGATACAAAAGTAGTATTATATATATATCCTTATAGTGGAGGCAAATCATGCATGTATAGTGACGCACTTTAAGCTATAGTACTAATTGACCTCATCATCTTTAGCCCGTTTCATGTGATACTTTATGAATTCTTTCCATTGGCTCGGTCTGATCTCGTGGTGTTCTTTTATAATTAAGGACATTTCATTGCATCTTCTGTCGGGCCCTCACTCCTTATAATAATCGTAATATGATAAAAAAAGACTAGCCCATCTTCGTACACGTTTTGGGAAAGAATATTGATATTATATGTGGCGCATATATAGAAGCAGCTGGAAGAACTTCCTTGAGACGGAAAACTTCACCTCTGAGAAAGAAAGAATCCTAGAAATGGTAAAAGCTCCCTACTATGACAAGAATGGTCTGAAGAAAGGTGCGTGGAGTCCAGAAGAGGATAACAAGCTAAGGGCATATGTTGAGAGATATGGCCACTGGAACTGGCGTCAAATTCCAAAATTTTCGGGTATGAAATTCAATTCAATTTTTTGTTCTTTCGTTCTATCAAAATTCCCAAACTGTGAAATTCCCGATCGGTGTGGCCTCTGCATCTGCAATTTAATTAATCTATCTTATATAAACTGAGTTAACAAAGGCATAGCCATATTTCTACATAAATATATAGCTGTTAGTGCACTTAATCAACTTCGAAGATTCATATTATCGCGAGCTAGAAATAGAATGAGGGGATGTGGAACAAAGTCAAGCAGTTTTTGTTAATGTACTTGCACATTTTTCTTTGACAGGTCTAACAAGATGTGGGAAGAGTTGCAGACTACGATGGATGAACTACCTTCGGCCAGATGTAAAACGGGGAAACTACTCCAAAGAAGAGGAGGAAATGATAATCAAATTGCATGAAGAACTTGGGAATAAGTATGAATTTATAGCTTTTTGAAACTGAATTTGAGCATTGCTTACTAAGAAGGAAAATGGATTTGCAAAAACAAGGCAGATTAACATCAATTCAAAACCAAGTGTGTACTTTCTAACGCTATAAGAGTGAAAGTTCTAAGATGCTTCTACTGGTACCATTATTAATCCTCGGTTAAAGCAGTACGAAGAATGATTACGTACACAAATACATATACCTGGTGCAACTCTCTGAAGGTTGAATCTTTTGTATTTCTTTTACTTACAGGTGGTCCATGATTGCCGCTAAATTACCAGGAAGAACAGATAATGAAATAAAGAACCATTGGCACACCCACCTAAAGAAGCACGCAAAGCATAACCTGACCAGGTCTAAGGGCAAAGAGCAGCTCAGTGACGCCTCCCAGTGCCAGAGAAAAAGCCAAATAAGAGACTCAGAAGTTGAAAGTGTTCCTGCTGATAGTACTCCCTCTCACCAAATTTTAGAGAGCGCTCCATTGTCCCCAGAAACACGTTCAAGTGATTTCTCATCCATGAACTCTCATCATGCACTTCCATCAGGCGCAATTTGGGCTGTAGATCATAACAGCCTGGCTTCATCTGGAACATTCGCTAAATTTAGTGGAGATTTCTGGACCGAACCATTTCTAGCAGACAGCACTTTCGCCCAACATAATTATCACTCACCCTCGTTAGAGTGGGAATCCATATTGCCCTATGTTTCATATCATCATGATGGCATAGATGTGTTTTGGGATTTGGGTTTGTAAGATATATATATATATATATATATATATGTGCGCTTCTGTTTGGCATGCTAATCTGCATTATATTTTGTGATTGTACATGATTTTAATGAATTGAAAAATATGGTAGTATTAATGGATGCTTGCTGTTATCTGCGGCCTACTCACCATCTGCTAGCATAAAATTAGATATGGTATTAGCTGGATGTATGAATTATGTAAAGCAGATGCCACAGATCTCACTTTTATCAGCATTAATATGCAGGGAAGTTTATTTTCAGTATGTTGAGTACTATAGCGCCTGTTTTCAATTGGTTAATTTAGGTACAACCTAGACCAATTGGGTTTTGGGCATGTTTAAGTCTTTGATTTAAGGACAAGTTTGGATCAGACCTTACTTGGGGGTATTTACGTGAGATTAATTCCTATTCCATTTGGTTTCGCCTACTAAAATTGGTCATGAAATTATAGCAGTGAGATGAATTATCTTATTTCTGGATTCTGGGCGCCCAGGCAAATATGACACCATTACACGATGAGTAGTCATGGTTTAGATTGGTCATTATAGGTGCATGTATATAAGCTACTTAGCATGTAAGTCGTTTGAGTTGGGACATATTTGCTCATAGGTATGGATGAAGACTATCTAGAATTTTTAGTATATACTCTAGTAGATAGCTAGTTGCATTTCTTCGAAATTCAACCATTTTTTTTTCTTCAGAAAGTAATTGTAAGGATTTTGTCACAGTAATTATATTTTTGGGGTAACTACATTTTTTACACACGAAATATTATAGGTTTTGCACTTTACACTCTAAACTACCACTTTTGTAACATTTCACTCTCTAACTATCAATATTAAATAATTTTTACTCTCTATTGAATTTTTAGACTAAAATAATGATAATGCCCTTTATCCACTTTACATATATTAAAGGTATTATTGTCAAATATTCATCAAATTTTTGGGGGTATTATTGTCGAACGGTGCAAAGTGTCTAAATATTTGACAAAATATGTAAAATATCTAACATTGGTAGTTAAAGGGTGAAATGTAATAAAAGTAATAGTTTAGAATACAAAGTGCAAAAATCATCGTAGTTTGAAGGTGAAAAGTGTATTTACTTCTATATTTTTTTATCTACTTTGCCAACATCTAACGACAAGGCAATATATATATAACCTCCAACAATAACCTACTGTTGGAACAGAATTTGTGATACTCTAAATTGGTTGTGAGACATTGGAAAAATTAAGAAGGATCATATACAAGCACACACTCGAAAGAATAAGTCACAACTTAATTAATGGAAGCGAACCAATAAGGATTAGAACTTCTTCAAAGAGCCAAAAGGCTGAAATTCTATTGAAAAAAACCAATCTCTTCGTACCTAGCGAGTACTACAAGGATTTAAAGTAAATAAAAGGAAGCCCTAAAATATTGAACCTCCCAAAAGAAACACAGAAAACAAGACAAGGTTCGATCTTGAACGGTACGTACTTGGTCACATGTACAAGATGGTCTTTCTGAGTTCTCATATTTGTTCTATTTAAAGGGCTTCAAATGGTGCTTTGAAAGAAAGGTCAGCTTCCTAAAAGTTTCAGATTATCTCACAAGAAGTAGGATGTGAATGATATCTGCGAATGTGTTCCATTAGAAGGTCGGTCAAAGTAATGTTCAACGGAAACCTTCCCTTATCTAGGATACAAGATCATCACGAGCTAGCTCCAAGGAACATCAAACCGACATAAAACGAAAAATAACAAACGGCCAACTTGTAATCTGCGCATGGCCTTACGTGATTTTCCTAGCTAGATTCAGGAATCTTCATGTGTTGATCTTGGAGACTCCCTTGTCAGTCGCCTGACCAGATATATCATGTGTAAAGCTTTATTTTTACTCCACTTCTTTCGAACGGTGACTCTTCCGCAAAGGAAATTATGAAGTCTTTTATGTCGTTGTTATGTTAGCAATTAAAACAACAAAGTTAAATATGAGGATTTTTTTTTTTTTTTTTTTGTAACTAAAGAATGCTTAACAGAGGTTAAATTCATCTGATAAGGATTCAAGAGCATTTGATGTAACGAAGGCCAGATGGAAACTAAAAAGTTAAGAGATAGAAATCACTATTTGAGCTTATCACTTCTTGTCCCCCACTAAATATTGTTAAAGTAGTGTTTAGATGTAAAATTTTAATAGAATTTTGTGTTAGTGTTAAAATGAAAGATAATATTAAAATTAATAAATGAAAGATAAAAGTAAAAATAAAATTTTGATGCGTGCTTGTAAAGGTAAAATTTTGATAAAAGCCAAATTTGCTTTCCTTACGTTACTAACTTACTATTGACGCCAAAGACTAAGAGGCCGACTTCCGAAAGAAGCTTTCTAAAGTTGGACAACGAAAAAAGACAGACGGGATCTTCTGACCCTTTCATCGTACGCTTTTTGACTCTTTATTAATATTAACGCACTAGCCAGACAGAGAAAATGGACTTACATTTGACTGCCTAATTGCTTGCTGCTTTCCTGAAAAACGTGGGCCACTATTGCAGCTTACGAAAAGAAGCTTTGGAAACTTATAAATGGTGCTCGCATTCTCTCTGGAGTCAGGACCGCCGACCGCTTTGGACTAAGCGGAAACAAACCTTTCTTTTTTTAATCAAAAGAAACAAACCTTTCTGAGTCTTCCTTTTTGCTGGACATTTTATACTCCCGAGGCCGAAACACACGTTACCCATGCTTGCCAAAGAAGAAGAAGAAATGACACACGTACACACGTTAGCCTTGAAATTTTCTACTAGAGCTAAAAATTGGGCCTACACGTTCCAGCAAAGCCTGGCCTATACGCGGTACGCGGCGTCGCACGCCCTGACGGGAAGGGCTTGACTAAGCCCTTGGTGCATGCATCTTTTAGTGACGTTCTTTATGTCTTCAAATGCTTCCATTTCCAACCAAATCGGGCCCAGCGAGCTTCAGCGAAAGTCTGGCCTAGACTTGGGCTTGACTAAATCCTTTCGCGCTCGAGTCTTTTTTCTGTTTTTCCACGTCCCCGAGTAAAGTGCACCCGAACCTAGAAAAGAATTGGTGAGCCTCGGCTGGTGATGATCCTTCACTTTATGACAAAACAAAAAAAAGGTAAAACTAGTGTCTTCTGTCTCACATATAAACAAGTTCAAAAGTAAAAATATTTTACAAGTTGGACTAACTTCACCCTCTCTTCCCCACTTCCCCCATGGGACTTAAATATCAAGTGTATAACCAAATAACAACATGAATTACCAAACAAGAAGGGATTTTGGATCTCTGTACGCAGGGTTTGGGTTTCGTCTCTTTCTTTGTATCTTGTTTATTATTTGAATAAACTTACTACATTAGAAAAAGAAAAAAAAGAGTAACCCATATAGAAGTTCTGCTACCAGCTTGAAGCTGAACAAAAAGAAAGGGCACAAGATAGGTTCTCTCTTCTGGTCAAATATGATAGGGCTGGTCCATCATGTAACTCGAATACTATTTTGAGCAGCCCATGGGCCCTTATGAACTTGAGTTTGCAGAGTTTCACGGACATCTGGTTCTTGAATCAAAGCCCTTATATAGAAGTGGCACGGGGAAGCATCTAAAGCGACGTACAAAAGGACAGTAGAGACTATAGAGGTTTTAAACTTCGAAGCTCCCCTATTTCCTACATCTGTTTCCTACAACTAGCAGACAAAGCGCCACCCATTCACTCAGGCTAAGTAGCCCGGAGCTATAAAGCTCTGGTTCCTCTATCCCCCGTCTCCTAAAGAGACAATAAGCCACCCTGGCATTTATGGACTTTGGAGGCTTATCATTGTGTGACCATTACACACCCTGTCTCAAACTCTCGGGTTACATGTGACTTTGTACGGGGGAACCAGAATTTAATTGCTCTGTGTTGCATGCATTGCACAGCCCAACATGTCAACAATGTTATTAATCATTGTACTGCACAAGTGTAATTCTTTCTCTCGCCTTGTCCGTCCGAAAGGTTGGTTTTAAGTTGACATGCAAAGTAGTGTCCTCGTGCAAATTATGACTAACTTGAGCTTGTGAATTGAGCTGAGACTACTCCGAGTGGTATGTTGCTTTAATTGTATAAGTAGAGTCGAAAATAAGGTAGGGGTGAAAATTGCGAAGGTGATGAGACTTTTATTGGGTAATTTTCCTTCTTGTCTTTGGAAGTTCTCTTCATCTACAACTGCAAGTACCCCTCGGGGCCACCCGTCTAAAAAAAAAACGCTTTTGATTGAGAGTTTTTCAATATGTATATCTTATTTTTTAAAGAAAGAGGACTGACATCTCTAAATTTTGTTAGAAATTCTCACTTTATGATAGAAGAATACTATAGTTACAATCTTAAAACGAAACAGGACTCACAAAACAATGACGAAGACACAAAAATGATAAGCAAACAAAAGAAGCTAATGCCTAATACTAGCAAGCTAAGTTTGTCAAAACATACGATACTTCTGAGAAGACGAGGTACATATCAACTCTACACCCACATATCTAACGGCTCATTGCCTCATAATAGATTTTGCAGTTTGGTAAGGTTTTGACCAGTAATCTTTGTGGTATAGTTTTTTTTTTTTTCAACAAAAAGGGGAAGGAGGCAACAAGGATAGCAATCTTCCTTGGGTATAATCATAGAAACATTATCACTGCAGAATGTTCGGTTTGAATCATTACTAATGCTCATTGGACGAACCCGTCACCACAATACTAGCCTGACCACTGGCCAATCTCAATCCATTTACTAGATCAATTGTTGTGGTATAGTTGAAATTACTTATTGTTTGCACCATTTTTAACTTTCTTTTTTATATAGCTAGTCGGAGAAAAAAAAAATTAGATGGGAAAGAGTCCTCTAGTTCGTGTTCTAAAGTTTCTTTGACATTCATGAACCTACATGTATATAGCTGTAGATTCTTCAAATATCGGTCCTTTCCGGTCATCATTTGATATCGTGAGACCCAAAAATTATCTTTTATAAAATGCAATTTGACCTAAAAACCTTTAATAATCCATGGTAAGTTATCCGTAGCAATCATGGTGACGTTCGCTTAGTGAGAGGCTGGAGTAGATTTGAAGCCTAACCTTGATGGATTGACAAGTTCATGGAAATTAATTAACCTTGTTCTTTGTAAACTTCATTATTTTTCTTTCTTTTGGGCGACGGAATTCTTAATATTGCTCAGTTAAAAAGAAGAAGACAAAAGAAAGACGGGATCTCCTGGCTCCTGCAATAATAAGACGGAGAATGCTGTGGTGGTGAAGATCTTGGTTGAAGCAATAAGACAAAAAAACAGAGCAAAATAACCTAAAATGCATCAAGAAAAAGAAAAGAGTAGGATTTTTGGGTTAGTTGAATTGTACACCGAACTCTTGGAGGATCTTGACCCCAAGCGGCAATCACCTTATTCTGTCATATGAGAGAAGAAAAACAGGTCCAGTACTCACCTAAAATGCGACTACAGAGAGACCACATGGTCTGCCCACTTTTCTACCAAGTCAACAAAATTTTCTGCAGAAAAAGGCTTTTATATTAGTAACCTGATAGAATATTTAGCGTAAGTAGCTGGAGATCACTGTTTCAGTGTCCCAATTGAGCCAACTACAAAGGAAAAGGAGAAAAAAGAGAGAAAAGAAAAAGACACCACCCCAACAGTTGTAAAGATATCCCCAGTCCCCATTTCCCAGTACTGCTTAGTCTCATTGGAGACTATAAGCGCTGCATCTCTGGTGGAAATAACACCTTGATCTGATCTACATACAAACAGCAGGTGTAATGATTTTTACTGAACTTTGTGGACAAAGTCAGCAAAAGGGATTGGATTATTTTGGTGGTTAATGGTTGATTTTGTTGATAAGTAACTAAAGAGGCAATTAATAAGGCCATGTGGGTGCTCTTTCATCCCCAGGGTAGGCGAGGCGCAGTGCATAGAGCTTTGCATATTTAAAAGCTTTGGTAGACAAGAGGATATAATCCACCTTGTGGTCCAAAACCCCTATTGTACAGTTACTATCATCTTCCAGGTACAGCAACAGAGATCTCCATAATCGGGTCCAGAGATCTTTGGTAAGTCAGTCCCATTTGTGTGGGGGGACCATCCAACGGCTCACAGCACAGGGATCACAGATAAATAACTTTCTTCCACACTAAAAACATTGATCCTTCCAAAAGAAACATACATGATGACAGAGTCTGTCTCTGTAGATTGTACATCTAGAATTCATTTTTTTAGTTTTTCGCGAAGTACACGAAAGGTCAAAACCGTAATTCTGACCACTGCGTTTCCACCGAAGCACGTCAGAAAGGTACAATATCTCTATTTTCCAAGAAATTTTTTTTGCTGTAGTTATTTACTTATCCCTTCGCCGGAAAACTAAACACAACCACACTAAACCAAAACAGAAACACAAAAATTTAACCCTGTCAATCCGAAGACACGGTTTGTCTTTTTTGTTTGGTCCCTAGAAAAACAAATGAAAACAAAAAATTTCTCTCCTTTATTCCCCTCTGTTTCAGCCAAAGGAATGGGGACTGGGCCATCCAGATATACGTGGCAGTGATTTTGTCCAAGAAATATCAACGTCTTTCCCCATTTTTTGCGCCCAGTTTTCTGCTTGTTCATGGAAGAAGTTACTTCTACTCTCAAATGGATCAATGGTTTTAACTGCGGGATCAGGCTCATCAGTACTGTCGAATCCGAGAAATCTGGACCGAGAGATTATCACAGTAGTCAATGAGTTTTCTCCTCTTGATATCCCTTTCTGTTCCAAGCGTAGTGGCAGTAACAGTGGCATGGGTCATTCCACTTTCGGAGCTAGAAAAGTGCTGGTCTAACACATTGAGCGGCGTGACTGAGCTCGCTACCGTATCGAACGCCGACTCGTACCCATCTATCACCATCTCTTGCACTGCATTGTAGCACTGCAGCAAGTTTTCCTGCAACAACATTTTGTTAAATCAGGTTGTATAATCAATAGTGAAAGAGTTGAAAGGAGCATCACATTAGTAACTTTTGAAGGGCATTTATTTTTCATGGAATTTTTCTTTTAGAATTTTAGAATTCCAAAATTCGACCGAGCACAAGAAAACTGAAAAGCAGAGAGGGTAGAATATTTACTTTATTTACATATGAACAACTGGAAATTGCTTTTGTAAAGCATGGATGTTGCAGTGGCAACAATTCATGAGCAGCAGAAAGAAGTGCTGATGCAGCAATTGTTGAAGGCTTGAACTCAAAAAGCTTAATCTCTGCAAGAGTGAAAAAAAATGAAGAGTTACTGTGAGCAGAAGCAGAGGAAATGTGCCCAATGGATCACGTTGACATTTTTTAATTTGAGATTTTTTTACGAGGTGCTAATACCATTTGGTGCTTGGAATAGGATTTCAGTAGCTCGAGCTTTGAGAGCCTGCCTCAATGGAGGATCTTTAAGCTTGAGTATAGAAATGAAATAGGAAAGGAAAGAAAAGGGAGTGATTGAGCGCATTCTCCATTTTAGAGCTCCCAAGATGAGGACCTCCATTCGCTCTATTGTTTGCGTGTCAAAAATAAAACCTCCATCACCCTGTTCCATAAAAAAGAAGAAGAGGGGGAAACAAAGGAGAAAGAAATAACATTGGACAAGTTTACCGAATATTTAAAAATTGTTCATGTACGCTACATTAGCTTGTAGATTTACCTGAAAATCAACGAGGGAAAACTCGCTTTTCATCTTGGCAGCAAGAGAAACGCAGGAGATTGCAAGAAGCCTGAGAACCCATGGCTTTGGTTCCTGTAATATCACGATTCTTATAGATGCCACAACAATTGAAACCATGGCTTTGTTGGCAATTTATGAATAAAGAGGGTTTTTTTTGTTTTTTGTTGAAGTACTCCAAAACAAAATTTATCCTCTCCAAACCTTTTTAAGCATAAAAAAAATGTAATGTCGTTTTTTGCCTGAGCAATAGAACTGTACTGCGGAAATGCTGCAATATTCATCAAAGATGATGTTCTAGGTTTCCTTACCAGCACTCCTTGGCTAGACAAGAATCGATCAAGATAATTGATGGCAAGGTACGATAACAGCGGATCGAAGTTGTAACAGAACTGGAAGAAACGAACAAATATAGACCATTATGCACGAAGAACAAATTATCATAAAACCCGAAAAGACAAATGCTTTTGGTTCTTAAGAACAAGGTGGTAACTATTTGTCTTCCTCTTCGTGTTTCCACAATCGAGAATTGAAGAGAAAATGGCGAACAAGCACTAACAAAGGCAAGAATGAGTACCTTGGAAATTTCAGAGATGGCTTCTCGTCGAACAGAGATATCTAAGCCTTTGGCTTGGAGACTCTGAAAGTAGTTTTCAGATGGCATGTGATCGGATTCGACGAGGAAGAGAGAAGTGATTGTGTCGGAGTGGGGTTCATGAAAATCAGTCAATGGGTTTTCAAGATCGAACTCCATGATGTGTTTGTGAGGCTTCTTCAGAACTTGGGTTGAGGATGGAGCAAGCATGACATTGTTAATAAAAGGGGGAGTAAGTGCTAAAGCAAAGCTGAGAAAGTGCTGTGCTTATGTTTAAAAGTAGCAGCTTGGAGACTTGAACCGTTTTTTTTTTTTGGGCAATTGAATAAATCTTGTATTGAAAAAAAAAAAAAAATACACGGGGAACAACCCCACTACAGGTATGGTGCTCAAGAGCAAGCCAACCAAACAAAGCAGTGAGACTTGAACTTCACTGCTTTGCTTGCGGCTCTCTCTTATAGTGTTTTCTTGCATTGACATCTGCTTGCTCTCTCTCTCTCTCTCTCTTATATTGGGAAGGAAAATGGGGGAGGCGATTGGGTGCTGATCCGATGGATCGGGCATCCATGGGGAGCCGAAGGTTATGTCAGAAGCAGAGCGGATAGAAAGTTTAAAAGAACTGGTTTTATCTTTGCACTCTGTTTACCTTCTTGTTCCCTGAGCCAATCAACGTTTGCAACGTGTATTACTAGAAAGTTTCAGATGAACTTGAAGTACGTTATTTTTTTGGGATTTTTTTTTATCCCCTTCTGATGACTCTATTTTTTGGGTACTCCAACATATCCGGTACATCTCGTTTCCTCCCCACCTTTTCTTTTCTTTGGTTTTTTTTGTTTTTTTTTGTAACTTCTTGTTATGTAGGTCTGCACATGGTTCCGCTCTTGTCTAAAGAATCAGAACCAATTCTTAAAGACATCAACCCAACCTGTCATGGGTGGAAGTTAACATCCATCTACAGTATGTGTTCTCACGTAACAAAACTTACCAGTAATTTCTCTAGCTCCATCTTATGCTCCAAATCGATCACAATTTATTGGTTTCAAAATAGTAAAAACATGATCGATAAAACCTCAGTACCAGATATGTTTTTAAAATTAATCTTTTGTTCAGAGATAGGTTTTACCCTACTTGGAAAAACAAAATTACCCAAACCCCTAATGCATTTAATTCGACCATGTTTTATGTAAACTAATGGTTATATACCCAACTTGTATCCGAAAGCTAAGAAAGGCCCTTTTGCCAAGACAAAATGATTTAGTAATAGTAATCGATCGATCATCGTTCTGCCCCAAGTCAGAAGCTTTAGCACCAAGTGGGCCTCCAATATCCTCCACCTATATATTGATGTTCGACAAATATGAGGACAAGGACCAGTTTGAAATGTCGCAGCTTCACACCAAACCATGTAACTACTCCAAGGGAAAGTCTTTAAGATCCATCCTGCCATTCTCCGCAATTAAATGACTCCAACTATTACAATCCAGTTTTTCATGTCCATGGCAGGCCGGTGACAGCTTGGTTTCATGCTCTTGTATTGAATGGGTGTCTGATCTCTACTTACATGCATTAGTGTCTTTCAACAGGACAAAACCATGGCACCTTGTGGGCACGGAAAAGGTTGCGTACGTTCTAATATTATATATCTGAAGCATCAAAATTGTAGAATATCTTTCTTCGGGTTTGATTAAACGGAAGTCAATGAGAAAAACGCCAACGTCGGCTAGCTCTCCAATCAAGAGGGTGGCGTTGCTTGAGTTTAACTAACACAATGGATTATACTTTAGGATATCTGGAATACAAGGGAACTTCAAGGCTAGATATATAATTTTTTTTTTTCAATATATTTTGAATCGAAGCCCCAATTCAAGAATGAAATTCAGGGTTTAATGGTTATGCCCTACAAGCAGAAGAGACTATCGATAGGACAAAAATCATTGGTTTTTATAAGCGTGGTACGGAAATGTATATATGTAGTCCAAGAAAGCACAGCCATGAGTAGGATTACTTGTTGGGTCAACGCTTATGGTGTCACGCAGATACACCGAGATGCGAATTAATTATGATGTGATGCACGGGATGGTGTTGATCAATTGCGTGAGGACGTTAATTGGACATGTATTCAGTCAAACAATATACATATGCATATATACTTATTAAATATGTCTTACGATAAGCTCTAAATTATCAAGATTATAAAATGGCATCAAAGCTAACCTTGAGCTTCCAACCCATCATGAGTTGGGAATTTGAGCGGGGAAGATGAATTATGATATTACCGCAGATTTTTGTTTTTGTTGAAAACTTTGTTTATATACATAAGCCTTTATATTACAAGAATATAGGCTAAATAGAAAGATGGTTGGAGGCTAGCCAACTAATTAAGGACTCGGAATGACAGAAAATTAAGGACCCATTAATAGAAATAATCAAGAGCTCAGACAAAAATATGGTTACATTAATGGTATGTAATGATTATTATGTGACGCAAAATTACTCACTACCGTATGAGGAAGTTGAAAGAAAACAAAAAGAGAGAGATAGGAGGCCTGATCATTTCGACCATACGTCATGTTTTCTTTATACTGTTCACTAAATGGGTTTTGTCTCTTCATATATCAATTTGAATCCAACACATGTACTGTTTACACCATTTATTAGTTCTTTTGAACTGAGGTATGTATCTCTCGGCGTTGGCTTGAATGAAGGCATATATGGAATCGAGGTCTCTCCAAATTTTAAGCACCTCGGATATGGTATGAATGTTTAAGCTATTTTTTCATTGAAAATGATTTCTCATGAGATAAAATTGATACTACTCTTTTCATCAAGGAAAAAGACAATAAATTGTTAACGGTTCAAATTTATGTTATGACATTATTTTTGGATCTACTAATGAATCTTTATGTTAAGAGTTTTCTCAAGTTATGCAAGGTGAATTTGAATGAGCCTCAAAGGAGAATTGAACTATTTTCTTGGTCTTCAAATCAAACAAAACTATGAGAAAATCTTCATCAATCAAGCAAAGTACACTAAAGATCTTCTGAAGAGATTTAGTATGGACAACTCAAAACCTATGACATATGAGTCCATCTACAAAAATGGAAAAGGATGAGAAAGGTAAGATGTGGACCAAACGAAATACCAAGGTATGATTGGCTCTTACTCTATCTTATCGCTAGTAGATCGGATATAATGTTTAGTGTATGCATGTGTGCTAGATTCCAATCTTATCCTAAGAATCTCATCTCCTTGTTAAAAGGATTTTTAGATATCTTTGGCACTCAAAATCTTGGTTTGTTTTATCCCAAGAGTGTTGAATTTAATTTACAAGGATACTCGAATGAGAATTATGAAAGGTGTAAAATTGATAGAAAAAGTACTAGTGGTGCCATTTCTTGGACCCAATTGTAAGAAACAAAACTTCGTGGCTCTATCAACCACGGAAGCTGAGTATATTGCCATGGGCAATTGTTGTGCACAAGTATTGTAGATGAAACAACAATTGGAAGATTTTAATCTTCATTATTCTCTCATCCCAATAAAATATGACAACACCAGTGCGATTAATCTTACAAAAAATCCAATTCAGCACTCTAGGACAAAACATATTGAGATTAAGCATCATTTTATTTGAGATCATACTCAAAAAAGGGATATTGTTCTTGAGTTCGTAAATACCGACCTTCAATTGGTGGATATTTTCACAAAACCCCTTAATGAAGATAGATTTTGCTTTATTCGTCAAGAAATTGGAATGAGATTTCCTTCGGATTAAATTGGTGATTTGTGCTTGATTTGTCATCAATTATGTTATTGATTGCATTGGACATGTTTTGATTTGTGTTTAAGTTGCTCTCTGTTCGTTTACTATTAAAATCATGCTTATTCCTTGTGAAATTATTGTATGTATTCTTTTGGCATGGCATATGTCAACACTTGGTAAAACAAGTGTCAACACTTATGGTTTTCATGGTCGTGTGCACTAAAGAAGTATGTGTCGACACCATAAATCAATGTATCCACACATAAGCTTCCCTCTCGAGAGCTCCTTTAAAATGCATTCGGGAACATGTGCAATGTATCGACACATCTTTCGAGTTTACTGTTTTTAAAAATAAGGCCACGCGTGTCACATTTATACTCTTTAGGGCAAAGGGGTGGCACTTTACTTCCCTCCATCTCGCAGAACTCTCTCTCTCTACCTTCCTTCAAATTTCATTTACCCACTGCCCTCCTTGAAAAATTCACCGCCGATAGCCTTCAACCTCCTCACGTTGTCATTGCCGTGATGTCTTCAAGCCACTCCAAGCGTCCCGCTCACTAGACACCCTTCTCTGTCAGTTCAAGAACACGAAAGAAAGGGCGAAGCACTGAGGAACTCTCCTACTCCAAAGGCCTACATTTACAGGTCAGGGCTATGTAAAAATCGTTTTGTGCAAGATTTCCGGAATAGGAAAGTAATTGCTGGTTTTGGTTGATTTTAAATGGTTTAGTGAGAGTGGTTTTGATTTTAAGGAGATGTTTGAATATCAGGGATGAGGTGTTTTTGTGAATTTGAAAATGGATTGCTTTGTGTATTTGGTGAAGTTGGTTTATGCAAACTTTCAATATTCAAAATCTGAGGATGCCAATAGTTATGTGAATGGGAAGCAATTAGACCTGTCGATTGCTTCATTAAACGCCTTGGTCTCTGCCCCTAATGGTGGAAAGAAATTCTTTGATGCATATGGTTGGATGGGTATGTCTGAGTAGAGCCCATTGATATTCTTAGGGTTGTGTTGGATAATCCAACCCTAAATGAGGTGATTAGACCCACTGCCAGTGACTTGACGATTCATAGACGGATATTGCATCACATGGTTTGCAATATTATTTTGCCAAGGATTGAAAAATTTGAGTACATCACCTTCCTTGAATTATTTGTTATGTACTATCTAATCATCCGTACCCATATGAACCTTGGTCATTTAATGGTTAATCATATGAAAGCTGCCACTGAAAAGAAGAAACAAAGGCTGCCCTATGGGATGTTTTTAACTCACATGTTTCATGCCCTTGAGGTTGATATGACTGGGGAAGTTAGAGAAAAACCCAAAGATCTAAAGAGTATAACAACAAAACTCTTAGGTTGATGGATTTTATGCAAAATGAGGATGGAGAATAGGTTAAAAAAGATGTCATGACACCTCAAAAAGGAGGATAAGAGGGTTCAGATTTAGAGGAAGAAGATGATGATGAGGAAGCGACTGAAACTGATAGGACTCCTACAGCAACTAGGACTCCTATGGGAGAGCACACTCTATCTCGTTTCCTTCACTGCAGCTTGGTTCCTCCTCCCGCATGCTTGCCACCAGTCCTCATGAGCCTCGGTTGAATTCCCTTGAAGCTTCCATGGATGAGATAAAGGAAGAACATAAGAGATTGGGTAAGACTATGGAAGATATGATCACCAGTATGAAGACAGGTTTTAACGATATTAAAAAGCTACTCACTGCTCATACTGAGCACTTTGGTACTCTGGATAAGGATACGCGAGCTCTCAAGCACCAAGTCAACAACAGCATCCATGTGGCCAGCAATGTGATTCAAGATACTGTTAATGAATTCAAAGCCACCTTTGCTGAGCTTCAAACTTTTGTGCAAAAATCAGCTGAGGATGTTGTTCAGGCCACAAAAGTACAGATGGATTCTGATCGTAACCTTCATCCTCATGTACTGAAGTGGATGTATTGGTTCTCCACGACTTGGATGGAATGGCTGAAGAAATTTGAAATTGAGTATCCTCTTCCTCCTAACAAGAAATCCAAACATTCCTCCTCATCTTCCCAGCCTCCACCTACTTAGCCTCCTACCCTTGATCTTCCCCTTATCCTATTTTTTTTGATGATGCCAAAGGGGGGAAAATTTATTGTATTGTTGACTTCCTTAGCTCTTATAGAGGACATTCCATTTTATACTTATCTTAGTTTGTCCTCTATATGCTTGTAATTATTGTTTTGGCTAAACATTTTTGAATCTCTGGTATTTATTTGCCTTCAATGTATTATTTGATTTTGCTCATATCTGTTGATTATCTCATTGGTATCTATAAGAAATTTGAGAAGTGCTTATCTCTTTGCACTTCATTGTGAAAAATTGAAACAGGTAATAATTCTAACTCTCAATCCTCAATATGAAGTCTTGTGTTCTGTTAGTATATTAGAAGTTTGGGAGTTTGGAGAAAGGATTTAGAAGCTCTTTCATGTTTTTAAAATTTTGGAAAACCTCCATTTACAAAGGAAACTCTTGCAAAATTTTTGAAAAATCTCAAAGTCCTTTTTGCTAAAAAAATTTCATGAAAAACTCTTGCTTATTCTCAGGGGGAGCTTTTCATTTGTTAGCAAATTGTCGCTCTTAAAATGGTTTTGTCATCATCAAAAAGGGAAGATTGTTAGCCCAAGGTTGTTTTAAACAAATCCATTTGATTTTGATGATAACAAAAGTTTCTAAGTACTTTAAAGTTTTGTAAATTTTTCCTTGTCAATCCACTTTTCTAAATGATATATTTCAAAGGATAGGGTTTTCTCCCTCTAAATATTTATAAGAGGACTTGAATACATTACATAAGTTGATAAGATCAATTTTTCCCTTTATAGGTGTTTAAAAGGTTTTAGAATGGTTTGGACGCTTTAAAGTTGCTGATTTCTCTCTCCAACACTTAAGTGTCGACACATTAATTCATAGTGTCGATTGCACTTACACCCGAGACATCATTTCCAAGACAAGTGACAATGTGACACTATCTCCCGAGAGCTCAACTCTTATTCTATTTTTACTAGTGTCAACACATTGCACTAACTCCTAAGAGCTCAACTCCAGTTCAATTTTTTGATGTGTCAACACATGCTAGCTTTGATGACCGTTGAAGTCAAAGAAGATTTAAATACAAAAAGTTAAAGAGAAGAGAACAATCGTACGAATAGACTTTGCAATTATTCTACGACCTAACTTCTTAAGAGAGAAAGTGCTTTGAAGAAGAGAGAAGACCGTACCTACCAAGAAAGCTTGTAATTCTCCTGCCAAACTTCAGCTTTCTAGTGAGATCTTTATCTTCTTGCACTCCTTTGTGCTTTACACTTGTATATTCGGCTTAGCCACATCTTCCTTTGTACCCATCCTTTATAAACCATTTGAGTGTTGGGTAAAACCACTCGAAACCCGTGTGGGTGAGCTAAAAAATTCCTTTGGTTTTGGATTTGTAAAGCGTTCCTTTTAGCACCCCGGAAGCTAAGGTGTATTTATTATTTGAAGAATAGTGAAGGAAGCCCAAGGTAATCAATAGCCTTGGGGGTGGCGTAGGCAAGAGTTGGCCGAACCACCTAAAAATACGGTGTCATCTCTCTAGCTCTATCTCTCCTTGTTACTTGTTTCATATCTTTCTTTGAGGTGTTTTATGCCCTTTGATTATATTGCTTAAATTATCTTGAAAAAGATTTATTTTTTTATTATAACCCAATTCACCCCCCTCTTGGGTTGTTATTTAGACTTTCACATACCAAGATTCGAAATTATATATTGCTAATCAATTAATAAGCAAATATAAAAGGAATTGAACGCAAATAATCACACAAACACAAGAGATTGTTTACGAAGTGGAAAACCTTTTGAAGAACTCCTTCTAAAGGGAAAAACCACTCCAGGCACTCTGCCAGTTAACCAATCCACTAAATGAGAGAAATACTTACAGTCGGTGACTTTGTTTACCACAAAACATTTGCTACATAACAAACTCTGAAAAAAGCAATTCGAACGACTCGTTCGAATTTGCATCAAGCGGTGGAATCAAAACATTTGAATCTCTCTCTCACTTCAATTAATCTTGATCAAAGCAAGCTTGCTTCACTATGATTGGAACTCCAATCAACAAACACAGAACTCCGATCAACACGTACGAAACTCCGATGTATACCGCTGCCACAGTGGGTTTTGTTGGTGGTGATTTATTTCTTCAACAGCACATGATGGAAAACAATGGAAATCTTTATTCTTCAAGTCTTCAAGAACAACCTCTTCTTAAATCTTCACAAATCTCTCTCAAGAAGCTTTCGTTCAGTTTCAAATCTGTTTCTCTTCTGTTTTCATCGAAGTTGTTCTGTCCAGCGAACTAAAAGTGCCGTTTAAATGACTGGGTAATCAAACGCGATACTTCACTTATTATTTTTCTGCATTTGGGCTTAAGCCTCAAGCTAGCTCCAAATTACAACGTGATTTCCTCAAGCTCACCTCAAGCTAGCCCAACCAGCACTTAACCACTTTAACAACTTTATAACTTCCAGATTTCTTCACTTCTAAACCCTTTCAACTGAAAGCATATTTACTTGATCAACCGCATCTAAGACACTGTTTCTTTACAACAAACATGTCACGGAATAAAGCCAACATTCTAACCTTAGGAACTAACAAGAGAGAGAGAGAGAGAGAGAGAGAGAGAGAGAGAGAGAAGGGAGAAAGGAAAGAGAAGAGAGAAAAATGAGGATCAACCAAGAAAAAGAGAGGGAAATGAAGAGAGAGAAGAAGAAAATGAAAGAAGAGAAGAAGGACTTGCATTCAAGTACAGGTAAAGGCTAGTTTTATGCATCGATGGTTGGAAAAATGTGGGTTTAAGCTTATTTTGGTTGCTGTCAATGTGAAATCTTTGCTATACATGTTAGTTTCAATTAAAAATATGTTCAACTTAGTTTTTATCATAATACAAAGTGTAAATGATAAATGTATGTGAAAATCTTACATTTTTATTGAAGTTTCATGCATGTCATTAGAAATGAAAGCAAACATGAGTTGTAATAATTTTGTGATATTAAGGTCAGTGGCTGGAAATTGAAGACCAATAGGCCATGGGCTGGCCTTGGTCTTTGATATATCTATTGCATGCAAGTATATTTATGTTTATGATAATTTTTACATACTTTTGTTGAGAAACTTTGTGATGAAAGGGTTCTGATGTTAGCTGAATGGAAATGGATGAATTTTATGGTTGAAATGACAGATCAAGGCCATGGAAATGAAGCCAAGAGGGCTTGAGATGAAGTTATGAAGTAAAATGTCATGCATGTGTTGTTTTGATGATTTTGAAAAAAGTTATAATGTTGCATGTGATTTTCGTCGCTGATCTATATTTTAATGTATTTTTTGATTATATTGTTTTGGTTGTGATTACTTAAATCATTAGATCAAACGATTATTGCACATGAACATCACATACAATGGAAAAATTAGGACTTATTAGTGAAAAACCCTTGCTGTCCAAATTGTCACTGAGAATCCCTTAGAGTCTTTGCATGAAAATTGGTGACCATGTAGTATATGGTCACAGTAAGTCCCAGTAAAGATTTCAGCTCAATCGGAAGTCGAAAAAGGTCAAAAATGCCCCTGGAGGTCTCTAAGGGTAGTTTCGACATTTCACACAAATAGTTAGGGTAAAAAGATCCAAACGGAAAAAATAAATTTATGGCTGTGTAGAGCATGAAAAATAGATAGGGAAATTCAAATTTGAGTTCAAACCGAGAAAAATTAGGGGCTCAAATCATAAAGCCCGTTTAGCAGCCCAAGTAGACTTTAGGCCCGTTAACCCTAAACAAGCCACAGAATACTTTGAAACTTTAGGGATAGGCCCAGTAGGGTCTAAGGAGGCCACAGAAGCCTTCATTTGAAGATTTAGGATAGATTTGACATTTAAATATAAATTCTATGTTAAATTTGTTAATTAATATTCTAAAAAGAACAAAGTTTATTAATTCTTTATTTAAGGAAAAAGGTCTAATAATTTGAACCCATATGACATAGAAACTGATTTTGTAATTTAAATTCAGTTTATAGATTTAATTTCTGAAAATTGCATTTTTATTATTCATGCATTGAAATTACAAGTATTTCATTGGTTTATGTTTCTAAGTGATATCATGAGCAATTGGATGCGTACTTTAAACATTAATGATATTCGTGCATCAATTGCATTCATATCATGAGAGGAAAAACAAATGTGAGGAACCCCCAAGTCTGCGAGGTGATTCATGAAGAAAAAGTGACGATAATGGACACATGAGGAAAGTGCAACCCTCCACTACAGGGAGTGGGTGGGCTACTTCTGGACACTACGACGTCATTTTTAAAAGTCTGGTGTAGATGGCACTGGACAGTCCCACGAGGAGAGGAGGGACGCACAACTCGACTCTGGGGGTGAACAAAGCAGACTTTGGAAATACCTCAGAGAACCATATGATGAGTGAATGCATTTCAAATGCATTGCATGTATTCTCTATACTGTTGCTATGCCATTTATGACTTAGATTATTATCATTATGCTATTTATTTTGAAGCATGAGTTATATTTGTATGAGCAAACCCCCTCCCCAACCTTACTGAGTCAGTAAGACTCACCCCTTTTATGTTTGTTTGTGTTTGCCTTTTTATTGTTAAGCAAGATGTTGGATTATTTCAAGGCCGAAGAGATTCCAGATGCAGAGTCTGTTTTGTATCCCCTTTCGTTGTTTCTTTTATTTTCTTTTGATGGTAGTGTTTCAAAACTTTTTTTGGACCCTTAAAAACGCGGTTGTATAATCTAGGTGGACTATAGGAAGCTCACATTTTTGTATAACCTAGACCTATTCTTTTGTAATCCTCCTGAAGGTCCCTTTTGCACCAAACCTTGTTCATTTAAAGGAAACATGTGCATTTCTTTTTGTTGTTTTCTTTCTACAAGGTTTATCAATTTCTTTTAATTAATCTCACCTTAATCTTTTGATCATACCAATCAATTTTCCACCTAATTCGTTAAGGAAATTTTCCTAAATAAGTGCATATTATTACGATATGATACTTTACACTAAATAAGTGCATATTATTACGATATGATATGTTAATCGACTAAGATTTTCTTAAGTAAAGTGCAAATATATTGATTTAATATTTTGTGCAATTTCACTTCTTTTGTTCAAGTGATTTGCAATAACCGTTTGAAAACAAGTCTTTCCGCTAAGTAAATTCGGTAATTCCCGAATTTTGTGTATGCGATTCGTATACACAAGCGAGGGGGTAAGTACCAGCATGGGACATGACATATGGTGAGGTGGCAGAGTTGGTTGGCCATTTATGGGGACAAGAGTATCAAAATGAAAGGTGTGTAATTGTTTGGTGTCAAGGCTATCAATTCCATCTAAGGGCTCATATGGCATTGGAGTGAAACTGGAAGTTTACACCAAAGAATTAGAAATTCTTCGATTTAATTGTGAAGTCCCAAGTGTAGTTAATAAACCTGAATTTTTTTTTGAATTGTGAATTTTTTATTTCAGGTGAGGAGGTGACATGAGGAGAGAGTTTCTGAGAGTAAGAGAAGGTTAAAAAAGGCATTTCCTTATTAAGGGGAAGGGTACTCATGGAATTTGCTGAGGATTGGTGATTCGAATTAGAAGCAAGAAAAGCACTTTGATTGATTTTCCTAACTTCCTAGGGATCGACTCGTAGATCCAAGCCATAATTAATCACAGATAAAGATTCTAACTCACCACAAGAATTAATGGAATAGTCAATTCGGCCATAGAGATAGCAAAAATCACATAGTTTTTCATATTTGAAAGATATTTTTACTGGATTTCCATAGGGATGAGAAAACAGAAATCCTATTTTGAGTGATATTGGGACATCAAATTCAACTTTAATTTGGAAAAATTTCTTACAGGCAACACTAAATAGAAGACTCAATCTCTAATAATGTTCCCACATGTCTACCAATCAAGGTAATATTGTACGAAGAGGCAATGGAGAGAGGCATACCGTACAATTGGACCTAGAATTAGGCTTTTGAAAGGTCAATTTCCTTAATGCTGGAGTCCCAATGCCATTCCTTTAGAATTATTAGATGGCCTTTGAAGTTCCAAGGAACGGATTAGACAATATAATCTTTCTCAATCTTGCTTTTGAATTTGAATAGACTTGTTGTTCTTCAAGTCCTCAATAGAGAACTCTGTAGCAAAATCCCAAACTTTTCGAATCATCTCTAGCAAGGAAGGCTTATTTAGGGCTTTCTTTGCAACCAATATTCCAATTAGAACCAGACTGGAAGCAATTTTGGCTTTCTCCTCATTTGATTGTAGCTTCGAAGGTAAACCATCCCATGAGAGAGACTGGGTTTGGTGCGTTATACGGTCAATCGTAGCTTCCATGGGTAAGGGGTTGAGACTTGGATAATTGAAAAGAGGGATATTGGGGGAAATGGTTAGATGGAGAGGAGTTGAGACCTTGGTGAGAGTGAAAAAAGGATGAACGGGGGAAATGATTGGACGGTGATAAGAGTTTAAGAGAAAATTGAGATATCTAGGTAGAAGAATGAGTGAATGGTTAGAATGGGTACTGGCAGACGAAGTAGGAGTTGAATTTGAGAGTAATGTGAGATGTGTAGAGCAGCGAAGGGAAAGAGGAGCAGCGGAGGGGAGAAGGAACCATCAGAGGTCAGAGAAGAGAAGAGATAAAGCCTCTATAAGGAAGAACCATAAAGGTCAGTCTTTCTTTCGTATATATTATTAGTGCTTTCTTTCTTTCTTTCTTTTTTCTTTCACAATCTGCTAGTATATATCCTACAATAACTTACATATATATGCTGGACTTTGAGTTTTGATACTAATTTGCATCTTGGACTATCAATTTTTGTACGTTTCTCTTTTCAATTACCAATCGTTTACACTTTGCACCCCCAACCGTTAATTTGGATGGAAATTGTTATTTTGGTTCAGTGAAATGATGAATTTCCTCCACACAAAATATAATTATAAAAAAATTATGAGTGTAAAATCATCTTTTCACTGAACCAAAATAGAAATTTCTTTTCAAATTAATGGTTGGTGGTGTAAAATGTAAATGGTTAGCAGTTGAAAGACGAAATGTAACAAAATTGATAGTTTAGAATACAAAGTGTCAGAACTCCAATAATTTAAGGCAAAAAATATATTTCACCTTTTTTTTTATTACTTAATAATGTCAATTACTATTTAAGAGTTAGTTGTTGTTTTGAGCTTCGACCACTTGTCATAAAATTAGTAACAGGTTATACTAAGACATATTTTTGACATGGTTTTTGGATTTTTTTTTTCAACAATGACATTCATAATATTCCTACTTAATTTCACATTTAAAAAAGTGAAAATCTTCGTACTAATTTTTTTTTCTTGGCAAAAATCTTCGTACTAATTAAGATTGAAAATTTCTGGCTTAGGAAAACAAAATGACACATTTATATTTGTTGCCTTTAGGCATTAATTATGTATATTGAGCTACCGTTGAAGGCTAAAATACCACTACTTCCCTAATATATATAGATGTGTGGCTTTGGCAACCTTAATGAGCCCTTTATGAGAGACTACAGTTAAAAATTCATAACCCATATTCTCTAAGGCGAGGTACGGCATGTATTCTGCACGACGTAGGTCCATAGTCATGCAAAACTAAAGGCCAATATAAACACGTCATAACATTGTCAGCTTGCGCAAGTTAATACTGTTGGGTGGTATTGGGCCTTCTCAACCTTAAAAGCTAGCTCAAGAGGTGAGGTTTTCCCTCACACTTATAAACTGACCACCAGCCCCTTCCACAACCGATGTGGGACTAACCCCAACAATCTCTTTCTCACACATTAGGCCCTGGGTTGGGTGGAGACAACTTGTTTCTCCCATGGACTGTTAGGTCTGAGACTTGTTGTAAACCTGGGCTCTGATACTAGTGTTAGATGAAGACAACCCGTTTCTCCCATGGACTATTGGGTCCGAGACTTGTTGGTAAACCTGGGCTCTAATATCAGTATTGGGTGGTCTTGGGCCTTCTCAACCCCAAAAGTTAGCTCAGAGGTGAGGTTTTCCCTCACACTTATAAACTGACCACCAGCCCCTTCCACAATCAATGTGGGACTAACCCCAACAATCTCTTCCTCACACATTGGGCCCTGGTTGAGTGGAGACAACCCGTTTCTCCCGTGGAGACAACCTGTTTCTCCAATGGACTGTTAGGTCTGAGATTTGTTGGTAATCTTGAGATCTGATACTAGTGCTAGGTGGAGACAATCTGTTTCTCCCATAGACTATTGGGTCCAAGACTTGTTGGTAAACCTAAGTTCTGATATTAGTATTAGGTGGTCTTGGGCCTTCTTAAACCCAAAAGCTATCTCAAGAGGTGAGATTTTTCCCTCACACTTATAAACTGACCACCAGCCCCTTCTACAACTGATGTGAGACTAACCCTAACAAATACGTGCGTGATGATGATTATGCACAAATACAATATTTCATTTGAAAATAACATTATTTGACCACTTAGATACACATTCAATATTGATTTACTTTGGGTGAAGGACAATAGGACATAAGAGCATTTGATTGGTGAAAGGACAAACACATACCATTGGAACTGATGGCACCAAGACTAACCTAAATGTGATAACGATATGGAGGCTCGGGTGCACCACGAATTATGCAAGAAAAAACTATGGGTGGTATCGAAGGTGAGCCTCCGATACCTAAGTCAGAGAATTCTTAAATGCGAAATGTTTAAGAACAATAATTATGAGAATGTGAATGTATTAGGATGCGCACCTTTTTTTTTATAGATCCTAACGATGTACATTTGAGGTAGGACTGGACCCCAACAGTATCCAAACACGGTGTCCGCTTCTCTTGCACTACTTCAGTTTCAATTGGTCAAGCTAAAGGAGCCGGGAACAGAGATAATTATAAGTCTCACCCTAAAAGCCGAACTGTCATATGTATGGTCCTTGTTACGTGAAAAAGGCCGCATCCACAGGCACCTACTTTTTGCGCTATTCATCATTCTTGACTAAAACTTTGACCTATTTCTTTTACATAGTGCCTCAAACCCACTAGAAGCTGGCTACCTCATTTCATTATCTACTTTATACAGAGCCATTAATGGGGGGAGCAAAAGATCCCAAATAAACCCCATTCCCATGATCTGAAAGGAAGAATAACTCGGGACATATGGGTCACAATGATCATCTCATTCTGATAAGGAAAAATGATGGTCATGGTATTGCTCGGGATTGTTCTGTCAATTGCCTGTCGGCGCGGTTATTGACCTCGTCAAGCGCACAGGGTCGTTGAGGATGATACTGTATAAACCCCATTCCCATTACCCATAATGACTATGCGGTTGGACCCAAACGGGCCAAATCCACGTTACAATCACTTTTGATAACTAATGCAAAAGTTGTTATCCAGCAATTAGCAATAGGCTAGCATATTCTTTGGTCCCGATCCCCGGCATTTGTTTAGCCTCTCCTACCTACTTTTTTCACGTCGCCTTTGAAATGCGAAGCCTGTTTGCGTTTTCTTTTCCCCCAGCGATTTCGTCCTCGGCACGCTGTTTTAGCATTTTTATATCACGATTCTTTAATCATTTTAGTGCTGGTATGTACTATTTCGTTTCCCTTAACGGTATAAAGGTTTTGCTTTTAATATTGATACTAATTAAGACCAAGATTTTATATACGTACCCATCTTTTATAAAATTAAGAACGAATCGCAGACTAGTCTTTTCAGACGTTCCACAGCTATAAGTTAGTTTAAAATATAAAGTACATTAGGTAATACCCACCTTAATTACGTTACAAAAGTACAACGGCAAAGATCCGACCACCGGACGACCTAATTCTACAAATCATTGCAAACATTCAGATTAAGGGTTTGATCCAATAAACAAAAGGCCATTGTCTTAAGCATAATTTTTTTGTTTTTCCTTTTACATATAATTTCATTTCAATATGGCTAATTTTAATATACACCCACAATCGTCAGATCTTTCTTATTTTTTTAATCTTCAGATCTTTTCAATAAAAGAAAGAATAGCTGGTCGTCCTTCCAACCTTTTCGCTAAAAAATAATAATAATAAAAGAAAGAATACCTAAAAATATTATGGTAATCAGGCATTCAGTTGATCAGTCACCGCATTGGGTCAATTGAGTGATCCTGGGAGTTCACCTCATTAACTGTTTCCAAAGCCATTCTAGCTAGTATGTAGTTGTAAAGACATAAAGAGGGTCAAACATGGCAGAGTTCTATATAGACTACCTAGATTAATAAAGTGAAGAAAAAACTGCTCCCTTATGCTAGTTCAAATCCTTAAGAAACTGCGAACTAATAGGGAAACTAAGAGCATTCTTGATTAGCCTAAAATTTTACGACCGTTTTCGATTGACTTATATGAACATATAGGATTAACATTAAATTGTGATGAGTAAATCCTTTGGTCATGGACTCACGCGGAATAAATTATGTTGTGATTCAGCATTTGAGTATCGGGAGAAGTTCTAAAACGTTTAGATGAAGTTAGGAGACAAAAAGCTAAAACTATCAGAAGCAGCCAAGTAGCTTTTAAGTGTTTCCTTGCATCGATATGCCATCGAAGAACGTTCCATCTTTTGGGGGTTGCTTCAAGCTTGCTTCATCTTGTACCTTCTTATCTGTTCTTTTCTTCTTCTTTTCTTCTCTCTTTTTAAATATATATACTTACCGTCTATACTTTTTTTCTTTTCACTTTCCAAGTTGGGTGTCTTCTTCTTTGACAATAATAATGGATTCTCTCGTTCGCCGCATCGGTGCAAGAGAAAGCCTAAAGAAACCCATTTTAATTTTTCGCTCATCGGGAGACTAATACTCCATTTTGCTTTTCCTCTTTCTCTATACATAAGAGCTTTACAAAAGAATGAGAATGGCAGTCTTGGCAGAGCATGAGCAGGGGCAGAGGCTGCACGCTTCGAATGATAACGTGAAGAGTAGGGAAATTGGAGAAAGATACAGACACTTGCAGGCACATGATGAGTGGATGTTTCACGCCATACCCCCATGCATATAACACCATCATTGTAATTTTGCGTCTTGCATTATAGGTCGTAGACATGCATGTGGGCCGCCTTCTACTACTACTTGTGACAAAATCAGAAACCTATATCAATTATTTACGTTTTTGAAAGGCACTGGTAGTGTATACGTAGCTGCCACCCAACTAGCCACAGAGAGATAAAAGAGAGTTTTAATCCTATTTTATGGCTGTAGAGTGTGGTGGACTACTTTAACCTTGAAGGTTCGTACCAATGATTAATGCCTATTGTTATGAGTAAGGATCTAGTTCGTTATGGACGTTTCAGCCCAATGCGCAGGACTTCATGCTTGTTAAACTGCATGTAGATGTAGGTGATCATGGAGTGGTAAAAAGAGAAATTGTATCATTTCTATTGACAGAACGGGAAGCCAAGTGTATTAATATTGGGATAAGTAGTAGAGCTTTTACCCCCATCTTGTTATTCTCTCACGGAAACTTTTTAATTTTGAAGTTCTGATATAATCTGGTGTGTTAACTGTTGCAGATATGATTATTCTGAAAGGACATTACTCTATGACTTCGAAGTTTCTAGTTTTAATAGGTGAGTTTTCTTTTTGGATCTCAAAAACAATGGAGACTATGAGAAAAGTCCCTGACACGGAGATCATGAACTCGAGACGTACATTGATTAAACTTCATCCGCTCTTAACCCACAAAGGAAAAGAGGTCGTGATACAGAAATCCGAAACGGTTTTGGTCCATCGTAAGCGGTCTCGGCCGACAGGGTCTACTCGTTATTGGGCCAGCATGCAAAATATGGAAACAGAACAGACTGCCTTCGGACCAAATATCTGAGCAGACTGATCTCTGGCCATAATGCGGGTTGGGCGAGGCCCGACTCCAAAGGCACCCATATAGCACAGGAACACAACCAGTGAAACAAGGGATTTCTATAAGGGAACGACTGTCTACTAGTTAACAGAGTATCCAAAAGCTAAGGAAAAAAAAACCAGAGTATCCATATATCCATTGCTTTAACTAACAGGGTAACTCTATTTTTTTCCCTCTTCATTTTCCTTTGTTTTAACAAAGAATATTTAATAGGTTGATACAATTTTTTTGCCCACAGTGGTGAGTAGGTGGCCGTGTAAGGCACACTTTCTTTTGAATTCAGAACGGGTTTGGATGCGTTTCCTAAACATGAATTCTACCAAAAATTCTCTCATTCTAAAATTTTAGTTTACGAACACATCTAACTCATATTTTTTATCAAATAAAATAATTTCAAAATAATACTCTTACATTTCTAAGAACATAATGAGAGATAAACCCCTTTTTTTTCCATCTTTTGAATTATTTTTTAATGAATATTGATTGAGTAAGTTGTGACTATAATAATAGTGAAGAGTTACTCAAGAGGCAGTTTCTATTCGTCATTTATTTTGGATTGCTTGTATTTTTCTTTTGTTTCTCGTAGAACGCCAATTTTAGCCTCCTTCGTTCCTTATCACTAAAAATATAAAACAGGCCAATTTGATGGTAAGTTTTTTTTTTTTTCCTACTGTATAGGAAGCACAGAAGCTTTAGCACCGCTTGAAAACCGCTGCTAAATGTCTAAAAACACCGGTAAATTTTCACCAGCATTTTATTAACTACTTTTACAATACGCTGCAATATCTGCGTTGGGAGAGGTTTTGCAGCCTTTTTTTTTCAAACGCTGATGAAAGTTGGAACATTATTTGTACGGCACTCTTAAACAACGTTGCTAAAAATAGTTTCTTACGGCGCTTTACAAAATGCGGCTAAAACACTTCTAGCAGCGCTTTAAAAACGCTGGTATAATTTTTTTTTTTTTTTTTTGTAGCTTTTCTAAAACTGTGGCTCTCTGCGGGCACTTAAAAAACTGCCACTAATTGTAATGGAGTGTTGTCACTAATTGTAATCAAGTGTTCGAACTATCTTATGTATATCTCAACTAATTTTAAGACTTGTGCAGTCTTCTAGTCTTATAAATATCGATCAATTACCAGGCTAAAGATTCTCGGGAGTAGACTTAAAGAGTTGATAATATCTATGAAGTTTTGAATTTAGAACCTTAAATGAAACAAATCACTAAAGCTCAAACCTTAACTACTAAGCCAATCCCTTAGGGTTACTGAAAGATAATATCTTAATAGAACACAATGATGATAGACTGAGTAATATTCTCTTCATCTTTCTCATTAGCATCCTCAACTTCATTCCCTACCATTGCAAAGAAAAATAACACATGAGAAATAGAAATAAAGAAGCATGTAAATTAATGCAATGCACATTCATCCCACTAGTGGAAATACCCGCTTCAGCCGCGCGGAAAGTTGAGGACATGGGTAAAGCGCAGGCTTCTTCCACCACTCAGTCAAACTCGTCAAAGTTGAAGATTCACAGCTCGACCGCAAGTCAGCGTCGGCTTCCTTGGTCGGCAAATGTCCAAATCGAAATTACTGTAGCGCTTATATAATTCTTTTTTCCAACTCCACACTACATCGACGAACCAGCCGTCGTGGGTGCCTTGGTAACCCAGTCATCTTTCCTCCACAACCTGGGTCTGTCAAGAAAAATTACAGAGCCGATGAAGGTGGTCGTCACCAACGATTTTTTAGTGCGATATATATGTCGACCACAATCTTCTTGCTCGTCAAGGATCTCAGTTGAAAAAATTCGGGGAAGTCACAGCTCAGTCGAAATCTCAGAAACCTGGGATCACTATGCCAAAGGTTTCTGTGATTTGGGTATAACTCGATTGCTCCATCAGACAAAGATGAAATTTTTCAAGCAAGGGTTTTTTTACTCTCTATGATTTGGAAAATAGCTAACGATATATGTCTCTGTGATTTGGAAATAAGCTGACGACATATGTTCCCGAATTTGCAAGATTCTTGCCATTCACAATCTCTGTTCGTCTCCTCTCCTAAATTAAGCAATTTATAGTGGAGTCCGGAGAGAAACTCTGTTCTTGTTCTTTTTTCCATGCCTACCAAAAGTATGTTTTCCATGACTTTAATATTATTAGCCCAAGGTTGTTCTTACAAACAATCCATTTTGATTTTGATGATAACAAAGTTTTCAAACTCGTTCAAGACTTTTAGATTTTACATTGAAATTCCTTTCAAGAAAATTATGTTTTAAGAGTATCAAGGTTTCCTTATTCTAAAATCTCTCCAAGCATACTTAATCATCATTACACTTGCTAATTGATCATCTTTTATAGTGTAAGTATTTTTGAGATTTATTGAATTGGGTAGTTGCTGTTAAAGAACCTTTTTTTTTGTCTATTGAAGTGTTGGAAGTGTCGACACATTGCCATAGTGTCGACACATTGAACTAACACCCGAGAGTTTTTTCAGGCCAAATTTTAATGTGTCAGCACATACCATCAATGTGTTGACACATTGCACGATTTTGCAAATATTCTGGAAGCGACGCCAACTCATCAAAAAGTCTTCAAATGGTCTCAAATGACCTCCAACGGCACTCAAACTTTACAAGAAGACCCTTGTTACCCTAGAAGCTTTAAATAGAAGAAGATGGGGAGAGAAAAAAGTAGTGTGCACTATTAACTCTCGCCCTAATTTCTAGAGAGAGAAAAAGCTTTGAAGAAGAAAGAAGCTCCACCAACCAAGAAAGCTCGTACTCCCACCTGCAAATATTGTTGCTTTCTTTGTGAATCTTGTCTCTTTGCACACCTCAGTACCTCATACTTGTTTATTCAGCTTAAAGAGATTTTACTAAGATTCCCTTTGTACCCATTCTTGAAAAACACGTGAGTGTTTGTGAAAAACACTTGTCCTACTTGTTGGGTAGAAGAAATCCTCTAGGTTGTGAGGATTTGTGAGAGTGAGTTAAAGTGTAAGCTCAAAAACACTTTGTAAAGGTTCCTTAGCACCCTAGAAGCTAAGGTGTATTTACTATTTGGAAGATAGTGAAGAAAGCCCAAGGAAGTCAATAGCCTTGGGAGTGGACGTAGGCAAGTGTTGGCCGAACCACCTAAAAGTCACGGTGTCATCTCTCTACCCTTATATCTATTTATTGTGTATCTATTTGTTGTGCTTGTTTAACTATTCCTTTTATTCTTCATTTAGTCCTTGATTTTATAGATCTACTCTCTTGCTCTTTAGAAAAGGGAAGGGGTCTCTGCATATTCGGTTTTATAAGAAAAAGGATAAAAGTTTTTATAAAACTCAATTCACCCCCTCCTCTTGGGTTGTTTTTTGCTCTCTCAAATACATTGGTTTTACGGAGATCTGTGAATTTGTTTCTTAGGATACTTTAACGTTTTTGCAGCTTGTTGGAACTGATCATTGTTCCTTTAATTCCACATAGAAAGCTCTAGGGATTTATGATGTCCTGAAAATTCCTAATGGTGTCAATCATAATCATCAAAATTGGTACTTAACTTTCCTAAAATCATATAAACTGCTCTGAGAAATTATCTGGGGCCAACTTATGCTATTCTACTTTTTAATTCTTCTCTATGTGGTGATGGGAATCTGTAGGTATCGAGGAGAGAATGCATTTAGTATGGGATATTATGGTGGTAAGCAGCAATACATTTCCTGCTTGTTTGCATATAAATAGCTCCATACAAAAACTCCTTTAGAAATGCTCCTTTTCTCTGACTCATTTGTTATGCAAGAATCTGGCCAAATTTCTGCCACTGATTATGTTCGGATAACAAGCACAGAATAGTATACTATTTCTCTGACCGTTTAGATAATACAAGATCCCTTTGTAAGTTTTATTTGGCGTTCTTAGATGAGAAATCTAAGATAATGCCAGTAGTATGTCAAATTGAACTCACTATCTTCAATCTTTTGAACCCATTATTTGGAATTAGCGAGGCCATTAGATGTTTACTTCACTACTTAGTCTGTTGGACATTGGCTTCTGAATTTGTGGTGGTAGATAGGGGCTGCAGCACTTGTGGTGAATTAATTCTGAGCTTGATGCTTAATTGGTTATTACCTTTTAAGATGATGAGGAATCCCTGGACATGGCAGGTGTAAAAAGATATGTCCAAAGTTTTGTTGTTGAAAGACCCAGCTAGCCAAGAGAGAAAGCTTGAGGAGATGGAGAGAAATCAATGTATACTAAAGGCTTTGGAGCCAGTCGCCAACATGAGAGCAGAATAGGCAGCTCTCTGAGAAGGTTTGTGTCCATTATCGAAATACGTCGTGTAGGCTTGGCGTCTTGAAGAATAGTTATTTAGTATTTGTTAATGGAAGTTCTCCTGTTGTTGAGATTTCACTCTCCCAAGTGGAGTTCATACTGTTAAAATATCCATACTTGTTCTGATGTTTAGAATTATTGCCGGTTTTTTAAATATCTAATGGCTTTCTGTTTGATGATCTCTTTTTGTTAGGTTGTGCTGCTGCTGTTTTGCTGCAGCCATAATTTGAGCTGTTGTTTCGCTGCTGCTGCTGTTTCTTCCTCTGTGATGCTGCTGTTTCTGCCTGTTGCTGTGTTTCCTTGCACACTTGTTTCTGCTATCTTCTGTGCCTGTTCTATGTTGTTTCTGTTGTGTCTGTTGCTGTTGTTTTTGCAACTACTGCTCTATTTCTGTTGTACATCATTGTGGCTGTTTTGCGCAAACTGTTTTGTATACCAAATAAAAAGAGTTAGTGGCTCAAAGTGGTTCACCCCCAAGGCGAGATGATGACAGATGGGCATTACATGTTTGAGCTTGGAGAAAATTTAATTTCCCACTGTAATTTCACTTAACCATGATTAGAAACTTTTATTTTCAATTTCTGTGTAAGTTTTGCTCTACTAATTTCTGTTATAGTGACGTTGCAAAATTGGCTTAGATGGAGACGTATATTTGTGCATCTTCCATTGAATCTATTTTAGGACCAAATCCACAACAATTAGGTTCCCCTAAACTACCAATCCATTTTTAAAGGGGGTAAAACCCTATTTTACTGTCGTCACCGTCTATTTTACCAAATTCTAAAAGAGACAATCTCAAAAACTCTTTCAATGAAACTGCCAACTGAAAATTATTGTGGCAAGAGATATTCATTAGTCAAACCAGGATAAACTAGTTTTTGTAAATGAATCAAATGGCAAACATCCCGTAGAGAGCTTAGAATCTCACTAAAGAGCCAGTCCAAATGATCTTGCACTTTAAAAGAGAAAAAAAATGGTAAGCATGCTTTTATCGTAGCCAGTAATTACTTAGCTGTTTTATTAACTAGGAAATGAAATGATTTCCATAACTAAATTTCTGAGTAATATCATGGTTATATAATCAAACAATACAAATTATAAAACCAACAATTTAAATAGGCTGTTCTAAGGCTAGTGCAAGTGGCAATATTTTTAGTTTAGGTAGCTTGAATTGTGTATTTTCAAGACTGAGGCTTCAAGCTAGTGCCAATATTTTTAGTTTAGGTGCGTTTGTGTATCAAAAATAAGTCGTGGTGCCTCTTATTTTTATCTCTCATTCACCAATTTAAAATACCACCTCTTTTTTAACACAACACAAAATTTATTAATTTCTTATGTATCAAAAGAGTGTTGGGTCAGAACTTGATTAGGTAAAGAGGAAAAAGGGTAAGTACAGTTTTTTCTTGGCTTAGAAAAAAAAAGTATTGTTTTTCTTGTGTCTGTTCTAATTATTTACAAAAAAGAGCACCTACCAAACGTGTGAAGTAGTGGGCGGGTATAAATTCGCGCCTAGACAGAACAAATTCAAGTATTCACGCATAAGAATCCCATTATGTTAGGTTTCTTCTACGAAGAGCTCTTCCTCTTAATCGGCGCCACCGCTGCTCTCATAGGTACTCTCTCTCTCTTTCCCTTGGCTTTGTGTGTGTTGCATTTGGTTTTAGTGGTTTCAATTGAAATTGGTTCCGAATGTTCCAACTTGTCCGTTTCGATTTGCTCTTGACATTTTCTGGGGTCATCTGAGTTGGGGAGTTCGGGATTGGTGTCCTTCACTTGGAAGTGCAATGGAAATGACCACGTTGAATTGCAGTGATGAGCACTGGTCTAAGGATGATGAGGAGTGGGAGAGGCAGGTAGAAAGAAGCACTAGGGTGAGCAGGAGTTCTAAGGAGCACCTATTGCTTTTGGGTAGCATTTCTTTTCCGTTTATTCATACCGCAGTATGCCCTAGCTAGTACTTAATGTGATTTTACGAGGCTTTTCACTTTCATTTTGATAGTATCAAAGAATTTGTGTTTTGTGCCCAGTTCAAGATGCCATTTCTGAATACAACTCAAGATGTCCATTTCTATTATTGGTCCTTAGATTTTTCGCGTCTTTCCTCTCCTACCTTTCCTTCTACCCTTCCTTTCCCCACCTCTTATCTGTGTCTCCTCTGCCAACCTTCTCCTTCTCCATTTCTCTTCCCACCTCGGTGTCCCCTTTGTCCTTCCACTTTCCATTCTTCTTCTCACGTCCCCTCCTCCCTACAGTCGCTTTATGTCCTGTTCTTCAATGGAACAGGACACTACAGAACAAGATTTAGCTGACCTCATTGCCAAAACACAAACCATTAACTGTGAGGACTCCCCTAGACATTATGATGAGTCCCTTACTGAAGCGGCACAGCTAGCCACTCGGGTCCTGGTGGGCAAAGTTATTTCTCAAAGAATCATTAACAAACAGGCCATGTGCGACTTAGTGCTGCATTCATGGAAGGACATAGATGGTTTGGAAGTGGAAGACTTAGGCAACAATGCTTTTATCTTCAAGTTTACTCACCCGCACCTGAGGGATAGCATTTTCCATGGAGGGCCCTAGAGCTTCCGCGGACAGCTTCTCATCCTTAAACCGTGGAATCCCTGTCTAACTGTCGGAGAAGTGGAGCTTTGCACTACTCTGGTATGGATCCAAATCCACGGTCTGACAATGATAAACATGAATGCTACCAGTATCACCAACATTGCCCAGCTTGTAGGCCCGGTGCTTGAGCATGACTTCCCTGCCAACACTGGAATCTGGATTTCTAGATTTTTCAGCGTACAAGTCTTGTTGGATGTTCGCAAACCTCTAGTACCGGGTTACTACTAGCATCGAAGAGAGGCAGAACCGTGTTGGGTTCAACTTAAATATGAAAAAATCTCTGAATTTTGCTATTCTTGTGGTCTTTTAGGCCATAATCAGAACACCTGCAAGGTCACCTTCGTATTTGACGATGCTAATTTCAAATTCAGCCCTCGAACGAAAGCGGCAAGCCCTGGATCGAAATTTTGGCATTGGTCCATTGACAACCCTCCTCGGTCTCCTAGCTCCTCCACACACACTCAACAACCTGGTTCGCCTAAGCTCTCCCCTGGCTCATTAGTGCTCATTCCCCATCCTCGCTCGTTCCTTCGCTCAAAGGCGGCCACCAGTTTCAGCCCCCCTGGGTGTGAGCCAGCCCTTCCTTTGACATCTCCTCATTTTGGCGCCCCTTCTGTCCCCTCTGACACCCCTGCCACAGCCGCGAACAAGCCTGCTGCTGCGGGCTTGAGGCCGTTTGTGCCCCCTCTTCATTCTTCATTTGGTCAGACACTCGCTCTGCCTCCTCATAGGCTTCCGAGTTCTCTTGGTCGTTCCTATCTTCCTTGTAGGGCATGCTCAGAGTCTAGGCTGTCCCAGGCTTCGGGTGGGGACCAGCAACTGCCATTGAGACCTCGGACAGCTCATCCCTTATTGCTAGAACTTTTTAGTACTCTCAATGCTGGCTCTCCTCCTCCTGCCCCGAACCCGGATTTTTCCCTTATGCCTAGCCCACCTACCCTTCTCACAAATAGCCCTCATACCTTCCTCACTCACAGCCCACCTCATCATAAGCCCAGAGCCTCAGCTTTTAGACGTGAACCATCTCTCTCTCAAGAGTCCTTTGAATCTCTTCAAGAGGTCTCCGAAGCCATCAGCACTTTGATCTGGGCCCCTGATGATGTAATCCCTGACGCTCCCACAGATTTGCACATTTCTTTAGCCCATCTCTCATCCAGCCCTAACCCATCTTATACATTCTCGGCTGGAAGCCTTATTCTCAACCGACCGAAGCCTGAGTACAAACGAAAAGTCATCTATGGACCACCGGATGGGGATAGTGACTGCACCATTGCTTCGCTAAAGTTTATGGGAGGACTCGCAAAGGAAAGGATGCTAAGCTGAAAGGTAGCAGTTCTACGTCTTTGGGACATAATGTTCGCAGGAAGGAATATGGCACTTTGGTTTTGGAACAATGGGAGGACACTTGTCCTGACGACTCTCAATCTACAGCTGGGGTGGCGGGCCTTTCCTTGCCCCCACCTCAACCATGAGGCTACTTCACTGGAATTGTCACGGCCTCGCCCGCCCAGCGGCAGTCAGCTCTCTTCGGGCTGCAATTCGGAAGCATAATCCGGATTGTTTGTTCCTGGTTGAAACAAAAATTAGCCAGGTTCATTCTGTTATGAGTCGTCTTGGTTTTGTACAATTTCTGGAGCAACCCCCTAGAGGCAGCAGAGGGGGGCTTGCTTTCACTTGGCAGGTGGGGGTGGAAGTTGAAGTAACGTCCATCTCCCACCACTTTCTCAACCTGTTAGTTTTCTTTGACCCCGGTCACATTCCCTGGATGCTTACGCTTGTGTATGGACCTACCCTTTGGCATGACAAGAGGTATTTTTGGGAGCAACTTGCCGGTTTAGCCAATGCTTTCTAAGGCACGTGGCTTTGCCTTAGAGATTTCAATTTTGTTATCTCACAGTCGGATAAATGTGGGGGTCGACCAGTAACTGGCTCCTCTTCAGGTGCTATGCCGAAACTTTATGCTCAGTAATGGGATGGTTGATTTAGGATTCTCTGGCCCCAAATTCACTTGGAGTAACAAGCGATCTGGAGCTACTTTGATTCTGGAATGTTTGGACCGCGGCATTGCCAATGGCGATTGGCGAATCCTTTTCCCTCGGGCTACTATTTCCCATGGTACCAGAATTGCTTCGGACCACTCTCATCTCCTCCTTGACACTTTCGGTGATCAGAACTTTGGTCCACGTCCCTTCCGGTTTGAGACGTTTAGGGTCAAGGTGCCTTCTTGTCGTGCAGTTGTTGCTCGTGCTTGGTCTTATTATTTTTCAGGCTTTCCAACTTTGCAATAGGCTTAAGAAGCTCAAACAGGATCTGAAAGTTTGGAACAAGTCAACCATTAGAGTTATCAGTGAGAAGATTCGACACTATGACAAGGAAATTTCTAGGCTTCAATCTTTGCCCCCGAATCCTCTCATTGACGTTCAAGAGGCTCAGCTTCAGTTTGACCTTCAAGAGGCCTTGCAGCATGAAGAACAACTTTGGAGAAGCAAATCCCGGATTCAATGGCTGGTCACCCCAGAGCTTAATACTCGCTTTTTCCACCTAAGTACTCTTATTCGCAGACGTCGAAATTGCATTAAGGGCCTACAATCTGTGGCTGGGAGGTGGCTGAACACCCGAGAGGATATCGATGACTATCTTTACTCTACTTTTCAGTCTCTTTTCTCCACCTCCGCTCCTGCAACCTCAGGTGATATTAGTAATTTATTTACTCTTATTATTTCTACGGATGACAATCTTTCCTCTGTCGTGTGCCTGATGAGGCTGAGATTCTCCGTGCCGTCCGCTCCATTGGTGCTTCTAAGGCACCGGGGCCTGATGAGATTACCGCTTTGTTCTATCAAACTTACTGGTCTATTGTGAAGCATGATGTGGTTGCTACTGTGCAGCATTTTTTTGCGTCTGGTTATCTCTTGAGATCTCTTAACCACACTAACATTGTGCTGATTCCTAAAAAAGACAATCCCACTCTTGCCTCCCACTACCGTCCCATCAGCTTGTGTAATGTCTTGTATAAATTTATTTCTAAAATATTAGCTACAAGACTCAAGGCTTTCCTTCCACAGCTTATATCTCCTATGTAAACAGGTTTTGTCCCTAATCGCCTTATCCAAGAAAATTCTATTCTTGCTCACGAACTTATGCATAAGATTCGTACCCAGAGAGGGAAAGGTGGTATTATGGCATTTAAAATTGACATGGGAAAAGCTTATGATCGGGTGGAATGAGGCTTTCTCTTTGAGATTTTTCGGTGCTTGGGTTTTTTGGCGCATTGGATTCAATTGATTTCTCAATGTGTTTCCACAGTCTCTTACTCCATTTTGCTAAATGGATCACCTTTTGGCTATTTTTCTCCTCGGCGAGGGCTCCATCAAGGCGACCCCATCTCACCGTTCTTATTCATTTTATGTGCCGAAGGTCTGTCCAGATTACTTCTTCGTGCTAAGAACCACGGCCTTTTTCAAGCATGAAGGTTAGCCGGGATGCTTCTCAAATCTCACTTGATGTTCGCTGATGACCTTTTTATTTTCAACAAAGCGCGGCAGTAGGATGCGATTCATATCAAATAATGCTTGCAATTGTACACTGATTGGTCAGGGCAGCGCATCAATTTTGCCAAATCAGCTGCCCTCTTCGGCTCCAATTTGGAGCCTTTTGTTAGGTCGTCTATTTGTCATGTTGTTGGTATTCGGCAAGATGATCATGGAGGCAAATACTTGGGATACTGCTGCATATTCCATGATCCAGAAAGCTTGCTTTTACTGAGGTTAAAGATCGTATCTCCAAGAAACTTAAGGGCTGGACAAGGAAATGCTTATCTCAAGCCAGTCGGTTATCTTTTTTTAAAAATGTGGCTGCCACCATGCCTTCTTATTCCATGTCCACATTCCTTCTTCCAAAAGGATGGTGCAAGGACCTTGACAGTCGTTTCAAGGATTTTTCTGGGGTTTTCAGCACTGTCGGAAAGGTTCCTCTCCTCTTGCTTGGTCCTTCATTTGTTAACCGAAGGAGATGGGTGGATTGGGTCTCCGACGAATGTATGACTTCAATAGAGCCCTTATTACTAAACTTGGCTGGTGTATGTTACCTAAGCCCGATACTCTTTGGGTTCAAACTCTTGCTGCGAAATACCTGCGGCATTCTTCCTTGCTTGATGCTAGCAAATCAAGTTCGTGCTCCTGTCTGTGGCAAGGTATTCTTGCAATTCGAGACATTCTGCGAAACGGTGTGCTTTTCACTATTGGCAATGGTAGTGGAGTGCAGATTTGGACGGACCCTTGGATTCCAGGGATTCCTCACTTCCAAGCTATTGGCCGGCCTTCGCTTGTCAACTCTGCAGTGTACTCCTTGGTTCAAGACCTGTTTTTACCCTCTTCGCTTATCTGGAATAGAGCCCTCATTTTCTCCTTGTTATCTCCAGAGTGTGCACGCTGCATCCTTAATATTCAGCCTTCTGCTCATTCTCCTGTGGACTCCCTCTACTGGCAACTCGAGCCTGTCGGGGTCTTCTCCGTGAAATCTGCATATTTTTTGGACCAAACCACCAGATTTCATCACAACACCCTTTCACCATCTTTCAATTGGAAAAAGCTTTGGTCATCCAACTTGCAAGCTCGCCTCAAACTTCTCCTTTGGAAAATGGTTGTGTGGGTGATGACGGTGAGAGGTAAACTGTTTTTCTTGGCTGATAGACTTCCCTCGGATTTCTTTCTGTGTCCCTTCTGTAAACATGAGCAGGAAACTGTTGAGCATCTGTTCATCAGATGTCCCTTGGCTCAGATCTTGTGGCTTCATGCTCGATGGCCTCTTAACATGGAACCTTTGCAGTATTTAAATATCCAATCTTGGATTACGTGCCTTATGAATGCCTTCTCTTCTTTGGGAATTCACCATGTTTCGGATCGTGACTTTCTCATTCAGGCTGCTGTGATTTGTGACACCATCTGGTTTTCTCATAATCTCTTGGTGCATCAAGCCCAATATCCTAATCCCCATGCCATGGTCACTGATGTGCACAGGCGTCTCCAAGAGCATCTTGCTGCTTGGTCTGCTTCTGAAGCTGTTATCCAAGACAAATGGACTCCCCCTCCGCCCGGCTTTTTTAAAGTCAACTTTGATGCTGCTCTTCGTGGGAGTACTGCTTTCTTGGGTGCTGTGTGCCGACCCCCTGATGGTTCCCTCTCTTTTGCCTGGACTGAATCTTTTTTGGCTTCGAACTCCCTGATGGCTAAATTTCGTGCTGCTCTCCTTGCGTGCCATCTGGCTTCTCACTTTGGCCTGGACCAAGTGATCTTCGAAGGCGATTCACTTACCTGCTGTCATGCCATATGCGAGCTAGATTTCCTTGTTGAAGGTCCTCTGATGGGGATTATTGGTAGCATTAGATCTCTATTGTCTGAGCACTCGGTTGGTCTTTTGCTTGGGCTCCTCGCAAATAGAACCAGATGGCTCACCTCCTGGCTGCGTGGGCTTCTCGTTTGTTTCGTTTTGGCCCTCTAGACCCTACTGCTTTGCCCCTTTCTCTTTCTCTTGTAGACTATTTTGAACCGCCTTGAGGCATCGTTGGTCGCCTCCTCTCGAATAGGTCAAAAACGTAGGACTTTCTCTGGTTCTTGGGTTACATTTCTGAAATTGATGCCACAAAACTACAAGAAACCAGAATGCTGAAGTTAGTTGCACATTAGAACATGTTGCTCACATCTCTGACTACTTTGCAACTTAGACTATGGCTATAGACTATGGTGATTGCTAACACTCAGTTTCTGGGTATAGAAAGTGATTATATGTCAAATAGTACATGTGTATTCCGTGGAATTGACTCTACCTGCCTTAAACATCTACAGACAAACTCCAGATTAATTGAAGGTCAATGGCATTTTCATTTTCACGACTAGACTTCAAACAACATCTCCAATTATGGTCAGTCTTTGAGTTGAATTTCTGCCTCTCAGATGCCCTGACATTAGTACACCTTTCCAAGTTGTAGTTTTTTTGTACCTCAGCTTTCTTCTGTTTACTTAATTGTTCTCACGATAACTCTATGATCTATGACAAGACAAAAACAATAGATTCGTAGATATTTTGAGATCCCCAATGTTTTTTTGGAGAATACAGGAGACCAACCATTCCTTAAGAAAGGAACACCATCGAAAACCATCTTAAGAACCTCTGTTTTGATTCACTCTTACAAGTACCAAATCTAGCCTCAAAATGTCAGAATCTATGCATATGAAATAAATATGCCCATTTATATGTGAAAGTTTATGTTCTAGAAGTTAAGATGGAGCATTTATGTTTATGCTTTGTATGTTGCTGTAGAAAACATTTGTCGAGGTTTACCTTAGGACAAATTATCCGTAAGGGTTAAAGGTTAGCTGTCTTTTTAGTATATGTTCTTTTGATTTTCCTATTTGGTCAGATCCAGAAGGTAGAAACTCATGACTGTTTTAGCTAACTTATAATATACCCACTTAACTCTATAAGAGTGATAATAATTGAGAAGCCCAATGCACTGATTACAGTACTCTGGAGGGCCACAACTTAATAATATACCCAATTCATCTAGGTTACCTCTTCTAGAAGTATATTATATCTTTCTCAGCAGCATGTGGTTCTCTGTTTCCAATATACATGGAATTGATATCAGCAAAAGTTTCCATCACCTCTTTGGGAGCTTATATAAGCCATGGACTTCGACTAGTTTTAGTTCTCTGTTTTATAGATTACTTTACTCTATTATTCAAATTTATTCAGAAAAAAGGAGGTAGCTATCATGTTCTAGTACACATTTAGACAACTTTCCACCTACTCTTCCTCAAGCTACCATTTTTTGTTTTGGCACTTTTCTTCGAGTGCATGTATTTCATAAGCATTCTTCCATGACGAGTCAATGCCCACAAATTCATAGCTAATTGTAAATTTACTTCCTATTGGTATTTAAATTATCTGCAGGAAATACTACTATGGTTTTGGATATATGATATGAGATGAACTTCCTGAATCAAGACAACATTTCTAAGTGATGCAGCCAACATAAGAACAGGGGTTGGACACAAGTCTTTTTTTTTTAAGTAGAGCAATGTGAATGTTTTCAACTGACATGGTCAGATGCTCAAGGAGTTCAAGAGGATCAGGTGGTTACCGTAGTTTTTAGTTTTTGTAAATCTGAACAAACTATGAAATTGCAAGTAAATATATGTCCTTCTGTAAATCAAGTGCTCTGTTTGTTGAGTATATAAATCTGTGCTCTATACTCTGTAGATCTCTACTTGTGGAGAAGGTATTTAATTTTTTTGATGGTTAGGTGAAAGAAATGAAAAAATGTAGGAAAATGTGAAATTGAAGAAATTGAACAAACAACAATTGTAAACGACTATCTGGAGAAATAAAATAGAAATGGAAATGTAAAAAAGCAAAGGCCACCATGCACGTCGTTATAAAAGAATCTGCTATGTGGGCAAAACTAAATTAGAGGCAAATGTTGACAAGATAAGAAAAATTTGTCGTGACCATTGCCCATTGCCCACAGCATACAGAGGTCAGCAAAACTCTTCCTTCCCGTCGTGCCCATTGCCCACGGCACGTCATCTTGAGCTCATCGACAAAGAAGCTAGCATCCTTCACGACATATTCATCGTCGGCGAAGGCAGAGGCGTCCTTGACGAGTTATATCGCGTCGGTAGTGATGGACCGCAACCTTGACCTCGAAATCAGTCGTTGGTAGAGGCAGTGACATTCTTGACCTCCTTTAAGTCGTCGACAAGTGAGCAACAGCGACCAGCCCGTCATAATCTCAGGATCCTTCATCAATGAATGCTTAGATGTTATTCCAACGTGATTTCCCGTCGACGTAGCAATCGATTCCCGACGTGGCAAAAAGGTGGTCATGGCAGGCCAATGTTGACACTACAATCTCGACCAACCTTCGACGACTGAAAGTCGTGGCTAAAGAGCAACTCCCACGACTTTTGCCATGTTTGTCTACGAAAGCCTCCGTCGGCGATGACTGATTTTCTACTAGTGTCCTGTAATCAAATTAAATCATCTACAAACACAAAGAAAGAAATTTACTTCATTTGGTTTGAAATGAACAAAACGAAGTGGTTGGTTTGATATCTATCCATATATATTTCATTTGAAGGTATTAACTTAGTAACAAAATTAGGCATGAGCATTGCGGACGTAGGGGCGAACAAGGGCCACTGCCCCTGTTGGCTCCCCCCAATATTTATTTTTTATTTTTTACACCCTAGGCCCACCTCCATTGAAACGTTTTTGATAATAAAAAAAAAAAAGGTCATCCATCATGAAGTCGTCTAATACTCCTAACGTGGTTACTAGTCGTCTAAAATCTTCACTTTTTTGCATTACGCAGTAAGTTTTTTTTTTTTTGTTATTTTCTATAGGAGTTTGCCACCCTTCATATTCATTCCTAGTTCCGCTACTAGACATGAGTGCATTGCTTGTAATCTAACCAAACTGAAGGACTTCACTGCCTACATCTTTTAGGTTTATCTATAATATCACACATAGCGCGACATATAAATCCTAAAATATTGTTCTTTTGATCAACAAGCCATCCAACCCATAAGAATAGGGGAGCAAATTCTTAAAAATTACTTGTAGCCCTCAATTTTCAGGGACCAAACAACAGAGAAATATAAGGCTTCAATTTCCGAAGATCGTGTCCAATCTCCAATTTCTAGTGTTTCAGATCAAAAGATAAAGTACTCAGAAGGCACATGCCTTGTCGTCAATATAACATATTGTATACCAAATGGAAATGACCGAAAAAAAATCAGAAGCAGAAAAACTCACAGAGTGCTATAGAAGCCCATAGAAATCCACGTTTATGATACAAGCACATCCGTTTTTTGTCTGCAAATTCAGTTCAATATTTTTTTTTTTTTTTTTTTTTGAAAATCAATCAGTAATTCCAATGGAAAGCTCAAGCAAATAGATATAAATCATTAAAAGTGAAAACCCATAAAATTGTCTTAAACTTGAATTACTACCTAAAAACCAGTTGAAGTTCCCTTATTATTCAGAAAAAAAAAAAAAAAAAAAAAGGCTGTTAAAATCTTGAACTTTTTGCAGCGTTTTTCCTGCAAACGCTGTTAAAATCCTCTCTTATTGCAGCGTTTTCAAACAAACGCCTCTAAAATCTTCACTTTTTACTCTATTTATAAGAAAAAAGTCGTTAAATGTATAGAATATTAATTGTAGCATTTTAGAAAAAAAGGCCGCTAGAAGTTATCGTAACAGCGTTCTATTGAGACCGCAACTAAAGAGACCCCCTCCCGCCCTAAAAGTCAGTTTTTTTTTTTGGCTAGAGAGACCCGTCCATTCTTAACTGAGAGCTAAGGGTGAGAATTTTTTTCTAGTTAATATTGAAATTTCAGTTCCAGTTCTGGTATTGAGATTTTGGCACCAGTTCCGGCCTATTCCGATGCTAGAATTGGATTCCAAATATGAGAAATTTCGATTCGGTATTTTTTTTTTTTTTTTTTTTTAAAATAGGGGCTTTTTTTTTTTTTTTTAAAAAAAAAAAAAAAGTGACTTGGGTCAAAACGACCTAGGTCATGCGAGAAGACTGAAACTTCACTTCAGTCTCTCTTCTTCTTTTTCAAAACGACCTAGCCGCCAACTCCACTGCACCCAGCTAGCCAGCCCCCACTCTCCAGCCTCTCTCTCTCTCTCTCTCTCTCTCTCGGGTTGCTGTAAAACACTCAAATCATCACAAAGGTTATTGTTCCTGTTGTTTTAGTTGTGTGTAGTTGGTATCTGCATGGATTTTTAAAGAAACGAAACGACAGGAAATGCAGCGTGGAGTGGCTTTCTTCTCGATCATTTTTTGCTCTTGGGCTGTCGCCTATCGAATGGTATATAAACAACAATCCCAACTCCCAAGCGTCGTTGTATTACAAGTATGCCTATTAATTATCGTCACAGACGACCACTTTTTTTTTGTCATCAAATTTTGATAACTAACTCTGTTTGAATATTGACTTTAACTTTGTTGGTTTGAATAATATAAGTTTGGGTTGGATATGATTATTTCATGGAATTATTCGGGTTTTGAGTTGGATGTGTAACATGTGTTTGATAAAATGCCGCATAAAAATGTTGTGAAAATGAGAGATAATGGCTATGCTAAAAATGGGAGATAATAGAACCGGAATGAAATTGTTAATTCCAGTGGGTATCGGAACTGAAACTAGAATGGGTCATTTTGGTTCCATTTGTTACAATACTCACCTTTAATGGGAGCTGTGAACTAATGTTAGATGATTGCTAATTTGAATAAAAAAAAATTAAAAAGTGTATACATGCATAATTAAGTACTATTATCATCTTATAGTAACAAATATTATTGATAGTTGGAATTTTTTTTTCATAAATAAGTATTTTTTTTAATTTATTCTTGGTGAGTTAGAGGACATATCACTATCACTACAAAAAAAAAATTGTCTTTAGCGGTAGTCAGAAACAACTGCTAAAGGCCAAAAACCGCTGCTAAGTTTTTAGCAGTGGTTACGACTGCCGCAATATGTACATCAGGAGATGTTTTAGCGGCGGTTTTTGTGACCGTTGGTGAAAATGGCAAGCTATAGTAGCGGTCACAAAAGCCGCTAAAGACCCAAAGTACATATGTGAAATTTTTTTACAGGTCTTTAGTAGCATTTTTAAACCGCCACTATAAACTAATCTGCTACGGCATTTTAAAAATGCTGCTATATCTCGATTTTTTTCTGTGTTTAAATATCTACAACATCGTTTTGTGACCGCCTCTAAAAACATGTGCTAGCTTCTTCTTTTTTTTGGCTCCAACATTTTAGAACGCCATTATATCATGTTTACAAACGCTGCAATAGATACATTTGTGTAATAAAATAAAATATATTTTAATTGATTGATGTAAAAACATAAAGATGTGTAATAAAACAAAATATATTTTATCATTAACTAAATAACCACGTCTTACAAGTTTTGCAACAAACAAAAGAAGTTCTAAAAGTTCCAAGTAGTTTAAAAAGTAACAAGTAATGACATTTAACAACAAATAACTATAATTTAATCTATAGCTGCTCTAGCACCATCTGCACGAATACTATCTGTAGCGTCATCACTAGTACCAACACCAGCACCACCACAACCATCATCGTTGATTGTAATTGAAATATTTGAAAATTAACAAACAGTAATATTTTGAACAAAGATAAAAATAAATAAATATAAACACAAGAGCTTAGAACACACTTAAGGAAAAAGTATCTTACCATTAAATGTTGCACCTAGATCATTCCGGCTTGCATGAGATGATCGAGGAATTGATGGTGTAACTTGTTCAAGATTGACAACATTTTGTACTTCACAGTATTTTCTACAAATGTAAAACAAACACTACAAAAAATAGGTCTTTAGCAGCGATCGCTAAAAACGCCACTACAGACAATCTATAGTGGTTTAAGTGACTACCGTTACAAGTACCCTTTAGCAGCATTTTTTAAAAAACGCTGCTAAAAATTAGACCTTTAGCGATGCTGCTAAAAGTTTTGCCTGTAGTGGCAGTTTTTTTACAAACCCCACTAAAAGTTCAATCTTTAGTAGCGTTTTTTCACAAACGCTGCTAAAGATCTAATTTTTAGCAGCGTTTTTAAAAAAATGCTGATAAAGGTGTGAGTTATAGCGGCGGTCACAGTGACCACCACTATAGCTTAGACCTTTAGCATCATTTTTCTTACAAACGCCGCTAAAGGTCTAGTTTTTTATAGCATTTTTGTAAAAAAAAATGCTGTTAAAGGTCTAAGCTATAGTGCAGTGATCGCCGCTATAGGTCTAATTGAAAATAATATTTTTTATTTATTAATTATAAGTTATTTAATGTTAATAATTATTTTATATATTATTATATTCATTTTAAAATACAATTTTATTTTGTCATGTATTTGAAAATTTTATTTTAAAGGACCTACTTAATAAAATATGGAATTAGAGGGAGTGTTATGATAATTGAAGTTGTTATATGATATATTTTAAATTATACCTATGGTTGTTATGGTAATTGCATATTTATTGACTAAATCTAAGTAGTTTAGAAAACATCTATTATCATACTTATAATGAGCATATATATTTTGAATAATTAGTAATATAATACTATTTAATTAAGACATATTATTTAATTTCAAACAAAAATATATTGTGAGATTAGCTTATGCAATTAAAGTACATAACTTAATATATGGTCTTAGAGGCTATGATTTAGTCATTAGGTAGGTACATACATATAAAGTACTTAGGTAATTAGCACATATCATATATATGATAAACACATATAACAAATAATGCAATGTCTAAGTCTTATTACTAGTACCAATGCATACTACCATGTGTATTACAATTACAAACAAAGTAGTAATTAAAATAAACATATGCTATTGCTTTTGAACTAACAAAGCAATGGATGGCTAAAAAGTCTCAGTTTATATATGTAGTATAACTTTAATTAAAGTGTAATAACAAAATAAATTTTATGTTGTGATATAAATATTTGTTGACAACTATAGAAAAAGAAAAAATAAAAAGACAATTATTTAGTTTATAAATATATATATTAAAGACTTAATATATTTAGTTTATCTTTAAATTAAAGAGTAACAACTAAATAGCTTATATATTGTGATATAAATATTGTTTCACAATTAAATAGGAAAAAAAAAGACAATAATTTATATGTTCAACACGATCGGATTATTAAAGCATATAACAAATTTAGCTCTAACGATTTGTTTTAGCGCCAAGTGAGGGGGAAAAATTCATTTAGCGCTTTGACTCACCGCCCTATATTTGTTCTTTTCTTCCAAAGCAATTCGCGCGCGAGTTAAATTTTAGATGGTGGCGGAGTTCAGTCTGAAGGGCAATTGCAAATTTCTCTCAGGTCGTCTCACGAGTTCTTCATCGTTTTAGCTCGTTCTAGCTTCTCATGGATGGGGAAAACACTTTCGATCCAGTTAAACCCTTTCATTTTGACGTTTTAGTTTCAGACTTCAGTACAACATCGTGAATTTGACTTTTGTTTGTTTACCAAACTTGATTCACGTTCAGGATCTGATTCATGCCATTTTCAAGCTCGTGTGGACTAGAAGAGCGCTCGGTTCGAGATTCGCGCTCTTATTTCTCATTCTCGTTCTTTTTCTTTTATTTTCTTAAATCGTTATTTTAAGCGTCGATTCGACTTTCGTGTCTATTTGCAGAACAGAGAAAGAAACGAAGGCCCTGATGCTTTGGATCTGCAGGTATTACTAATCCTTTTTGCTTTCTTTACATTCAATCTTTTTTGGCTTTTCGATTTTAATTTCAAATGATCTCTCCATTGTTTTATAGCTGGTCCAAGGCACTTTAAAAGGCTTGCAGGCTTGATTTCGAGATTTCTTACACCTCCCAACCCCTCTGCCAAAACAGGGAAAAATAACCATCATTTTAAGCAGATGATAGGGATTGTAAAGAGTTGCTAGTGTTAGCATACTGGGATTTTTTTCTTTTTGGTTTACCTTTTTTCCCTTTTGATTATGTTGCTTGATTATCCCATTATAGATTGCCGGTAAAATTAACAAAATTATCAGAGAAATGGGACTTCGAGAACTTGGGCAACTGGAACAGGATCTAGTTTTTGGAGATGCAGGAGCCAAGGATGTCATCAATTTTCTGAGGACAAAGCAGGTGTTGTACTAGACGTGGCAGGATAAAAGCAGTGCTCCTACTCCTAAATAATTCCTAATGTCTCTTCTTGAAAATTCTTTCTGCAGGATGCAACCCCCGAAAATAAGTTGCGTTTGTTGATGATTTTTGCATCTGTCTATCCTGAGAAGTTTGAGGGTGACAAAGCTTCAAAGCTAATGCAGGTAGCGGCAGAGTTCCAATTCTTGGTCTTTAGAGATGTTTATTCTGCTTTTATTTCCATTGATGAAGGGGAACCTTAAAAAAGTCATTATGAATCTCAACCGATGATTGTTATGATCTTACAGCTCATTTTGTTGATTATTCACCTGCATCTCTAATTCTCCTCGAGGAATAACTTTCCATTCTAAATCCATTAAATGCTTACTTTCCATGTCCGTAAGTACAAACTGAAATGACTACTTTGCAAGACCTGCAAGGTGGCTATGGGTTGGCTGTGTTTCTAATTAAATGCGAAGTACCTAAAAGGTAGCTCATGTTGAGGAGCCTGAAATTATATTTCAAACTTCACATGAAGGCTAATTGATATGTACTGCAGTGACTTCAGCTCATGTGCTTTCATCTACCACATGCTCAGTATTTTTACTGTCTTTTTTTTGGAAGAGGCCCCTGCCCCCTGGTGCCTGGGGGAGAGGGTGGGGAGGTTGTACGTGGAATTGACGTTTCATTGAACTGTGCATTCAATAATTTCATTTTTAATATTCTTTTGAGCAAGGAAAAAAGTCCAGTCACCTATGTGGGCTCAACTGGGTCATATGTGCTCTCTGTTCTCATGGAAAACGAATTGCTTGATTTAATTTAAAAGAATCCAAACCAAAGAAGCACAGAGGGACAACATCTTGGACTTAATTTGTGGTCTGTAATTCTAGATGTGGTGCTGATTTCATGCAACTAAATGTTACCAATCTTATTGCTAGGACTGTAAAATGCCTATGTTTATGAATTTTGGAATGCCTCTAAAATGCCTTTATTATGTATTCTATCTCTCTCTGTGCGTCTGTTCAAATTATTGGCATATTGTTCATTTTTTCTTATCCCGTTTCTCCTTTTCAATTTACCACCTGAAGTTACTTTTGCTAATGCTATAATTAAATTTATTTTTATTTTATGTTAGAAACTTGTATAGACTCTTATTTTGTAAAACTTGTAAGATTTAGTTATTTAATTCTTGATGAATTATATTTTGTTTTATTATCCGTGTTCTTAGGTTTTTACATCAATGAATTATGATTATTAAAATAAATTTGTTTTATAAATTAAAAATGTTGGTGTTTTTATAAATAGAGTTGTTGCAACGTTTTTCTTTTGGTAAAAAAAAAAAATGTTGGCACAAACTTTTAGCGTCAATCACAAAAGTGTTGCTATAAATGTTTAAATGCAGACCAAGATCGAGCTACAACAGCATACAAACACTGCTAAAGACCTGAAGCAGCATTTCAAGAAACACTAAAAAAAAAAAAAACACAATTACGCTTAAGGTCTATGGCGGCGATCACAAATGCTGCTATAAGATTGTCGCTATAGACTGACGGTCTTCACCAGTAATCGTAAAACTGTCGCTAAAACCTATTTTGACAGTCATATATTGCCATTAAAAAAAATGCTGCTAAAACTTATAATAGCGTTTTTATGGCTTACACCAACCATCGCTGACCATTGCTAAAGCCTTTTTTTTTTTTGTACTGAAACAATAATGGGTGAAACTAAAACAAAATTTGTATTGGGAAAGCAGCCACATCAACTAAGTAGCGTACCCTAGTTGTACCATTTTCACCCCGGAATTATTTGACATCTTTGTCAACTTCTTAGCGGAGATAAAAGGGGGTGAAACTAAAACAAAATTTGGAACCAATATTATTGGGGGACTAGATCAAGGTACAGATAGCATGAAGTACCTCAGAGACCAGGTAATCACATCACAATAATGGAGCTCCAGATACAATTATTTTCCGAATAGTAGCAGTAACAAGGTAAATGAGAAACAACTCTGTTCAAGACTTGTATCCAAAGGCTGAGAATATAGTTATACGGTTATACCTCAACACAAGGGCTGCTACCTGCCATTAAAATATAGATATTACCGTCTCAACAGAACAATAAACAGAGAATAACTACTTGAAGGAAAATAATTCAAATCAGTAATACATCATATGTTTGTTTATGCCACATACGTTGCTCTGCAATGCAAGTTACAAGAAAACTCTTCTCTTAGGCCATCATATCAAAAAACATTATGGAAGAAAGTAGTGAGAAAATTTTGCAGCTACAACAATGATCTCGAATCCCAATCAAAACAAGCTAGCACTAAGCGCCTGACTTACTCTGTCAACGACAACAACATCAACTGAACCACTTCGTATTAGGGTGTCCACAAGACTGAGAGCCTGTTCACCACAATCTGGATGTGAGAGAAGTAACTTATCAATTTTTACCCCAATAGCCTGGGCAAGCGTTGGATCCAGAGCATGCTCAGCATCAACAAACACGCAGTAACCTACAGAGAAAGCACACGAAACAAGCTCAATTTCTTTCAAGAAGGTGTGTTTGTTTGTAAAATTTTGAAGAGGTTATAATTTTAGAGTATTAGATTTTAAAAAAGTGAAGAGATAGATGATTTTTAATATTTATTATAATTAAAAGTAATGATTTGATGGGAAAAGAGAAATTGTATTATAATTTTTTATTGTGTTAAAATTTTAAGAAGTATAAAATTTTGGTATGCAAACACACCATCTTTGAGACTAAAAATTCAATAATGCCACTATATATGCAAATGGTCAAAATTGATTCTACCTTGTTAAAGTTTTATGAGACTCCAAACCCAAAATATCCAATGTAATAGAATATATGCTTAATATTTAGGATAAAGTCATAGTTAGCTTTAAAGTATGAGCAAAAATCAAATTGGTACTTATAACTTTCAAAACAACAATTTTAGACCCTTAACTTTTAAAATTCATCAATTCACTCCCTTTCGTCCCAATTAGGCGTTAAATCAGACGGAAAAAGCATAAAAATAACCAAAATGTCCCTCTAAGATAAATTTACTAAAAATATTAAAAAAAAATCCATTAAAAATAACAAATGATATTTTTTGAAAAAGTATATTTTTAGATAAAACTATTAAAACTCTATTTCAATAATATATTTATTTTTTAATTTATTTCTTAAATTTTTATTTTATTATTTATTTTTTAAAATTTAGTCTTGAGGGGCATTTCGGTCATTTTATATGATTTTCCGTCGAACTTAATGCCTAATCTCAACAGAGAGCATAAATTGATAAGTTTCAAAAGTTGAGAATCTTAAATTGTCATTTTGAAAGTTTCGGATATCAATTTTATTTTTACTTCTACTTAAAGAACTAACTATGACTTCACACCTTAATATTTCCATAATATCGATTCCATCTTTCTACATCAAATTGATGATTCAATAGGACAAAGCACATGTCCAAACATAACAATCCAAGCAATGAAAAAGGCCCCCTTTTTATTTGACTAAAGAATAACCTCCTTGCTTTTGTGCTTCAGCAATTACATGTGCTACAGGGGAATATGCTAATGAAAAAAAGGTCGAAAGCAATCGAAATATGTCATATCAAAATAAACTTTTATCGGATGTTGAAATGACACATTACGGGCATGCCCAAATTTTTCACGGGGATACCAAGAACTGCACCAGAAGTTTGAAAACCATAGTGAAATTCACAACCGTCAAAATGATGGAAACCAAAAAGATGCACATTCCTATAAGGATTACGAAGGAGTACCGAGCAGGCTACCTTTGTCTCCGCATCTTTTATGAAATGCTTCATGAAAGCAACAGAGTCATCCGAGAAAAACAAACTAAAGAAGTCCTCAGCTACGTCCTAAACAGATCAAATATCGATTGTATCCCCAAAAGAGTAGTGAGAGTCAGAAAACCTCGATTATAAATTAATTAGATTGTCAAGCCCGCCATTTATTAATCTGTAAAAGAAAAAAGAGTTTGTGAGCGGTGACCGTTTGAGCAAGAGGTAGAGAGAGGCGGATTCGAATTCCCAACAATCCCAAGAAACCCAACGGATTCGAAATTCTAATACCTTTCCTTCTCCCAATCAACAAAACAAACACAAGCCAAATTCGTTATTAAGTTAGAAAGAGGAGAGAGAACAAGAACAACAATCAAATACCCAATATCACAAAGTTCTCCACCAGATTGTCCTTCCTCCTCCACCGAGCCTCGTCATCCGCGTCCACCCCAATCTTATATGCCTTCTTCCGCACCTCCGTGCGCGTGTTACTTGCCCTCGGAGACATTGTGCCTTTGCGTCTGGTGGTAGACGGCAGGTGTTGGGCTAGATGAGAGTAAATGAAAGAGATGGGGAGGAGTTTTTGACCTCAGGTAGTGAGCGGGGAGTCTTTGGCGGTAAATGAATTTTTGAAACCCCCCCCTTGGCGGTAAAATGAATGTGATAACACGTTATAAAAAAATGTCACGTCTGGGCTTCGAAACCTTGGCCTGCTAGTAAAAGGGGAAACCACTAAGCTACACGCAATATTGTTTAATATGTGGTGCGCTTTTATAATTATTCGCTCCAGGGTTTTAAATGAGAAAAACCATGGCTGCGCAAGGACTCCAACCTCGGTGCCGAAAGGGATAAAACGGCAAGCTAACCACTGAAGCCACGAGCTCATTTGCTACCGTAGGCGACCTTATATTTTATTTAATCTCTTGTTCCGTTGTTATTTTTAAGTAAAACTGTGCGTTTTAATCTTCTTCTTCCTCAACCCTAAACTTTTCGATTTCTTTGTTTCAGTTAACAGTTCGCCGACCTTAGACGTTCTCTCTCATAAAATCTCTCTCTCTCTCTCTCTCTCTCTCTTTCCTCATCCGTTACATTCCTTTTCGTCTGATTTGCGTAGCCTTTTCAACTCCATTGTAAAGATCTTGAAGTTTCTCAGTAAATCATGCGATTTATTGTGTTTAATGGGGGATTTCGAAAAGGCATCAGTTTCAGACGTTATTCAATGATTTTTCAGTTAAAATTTGAGTTCGTCTCACCTATAAAAAGGGGAGCTCATTCAGAGGTTGAGCACACCTCTCAAATCTGACCTCACAAATCGTTTTTGAGCCCTTTCTCTCTCTCCCTCTTTCTGTCAATCCTTGAAGGTTTTCGGCGCTTAAGCAGTATGGGTATGCTCTGTTGTTCATCTATTCCAATCACGTGTTTTATTCGTTTACTCCAAATATAGTTTAATTCCTAAATATTCTTTAGGTTACTGGTAGGTTGTGCTAGAGGCAGGGATATTATTTAAAGTGAGACAAGTGGAGTAACGATACAGTTGAAGACATATCAAAGCCTGTTTTGAAATTATGGATTACTGTTATTTTACTGTTTATGATGAAATACAAATTATTGTTTCTGTTACTGAGTAATGTTTTTAAATCCCGATGACAATGTTTATTACTGATTATTAATTATTGTTACTGCTGCTATTGATACGAACTTACTGACTACTGTGCACCCATTCTTCAGAGTGATTTTTGTGTGAGTTCTCCCTAGTGCACACTTGGCATTTGTCGCTAAGTCTTAGTAGGGTTAATTTCATATATGGTTGACTTCCTTTGGTTGGCCGCCGAATAAGTCGTTGCACAACCTTGCCATAGGGGTAAATATGGCTTACTGATATTGCCCAAGAGAATTTTATGAATTACTATTGAATCATTTTTTCAAAAAGATATTTTGAAAATTATTTTAAAATATTATATTGTCAACATTATTTTATTCTCTACTTACTAAGTTGTCGAACTCACTCCGTTAATATGTTTCTATCTTTAGAAAATTATAAGGCGCATGTTGAGGATAAGCTTAGATGAAAAGTCACTGTTGGACCCTACCGGGTCTGGGGTTTGATAATGAATCTTAACACTAAGCATATAAATCATTTACTTTATTAAAGATCTTGTAGGCTCTATTTCATTATTAAGGGAACTTGAGTTCTTATGCTTTCTAGCGTATATATACTTGTCAAATATTTATATCACAATATAAAATTTATTTTGTTATTACACTCTAATTAAAGTTATACTACATAATCTAAGACATATATTATTGTAGCATGCATTGGTACTGGTAATATTTAGTCCTTAGACCATATAATACATTGTATATTATATAGTATATATGATGCAAAGGTACCCTACACATGTTATATAGTATGGATAAGAGAGGTAGTTGCCTAAGGCCCCAAAGGTAGGAAGGCCTCACAAAAATATTTCTTCTCATATTTTAAAATAGAAAATAATGAAAAAATTACTAGATCGTTTATGGACTATTGTTGTAATCAATATTTGATTTACTCATATACCATAATATAATATGATATATCATGCTATAATAATATCATGCATGAGTGTCATATTATTCTATGCCTTAATAACTTCAATCCAGCGGAGCATCATATTCTAGTTAAATACATTCTAATATATCAAAATCTATGCTACAATGTATTCAACATGACATACATCCATACTATATAATATCCCATAATGTATGGTGATATAATAATATATAAATAATATATAACACATTATACAACAACAATGTAGTCACCAAGTTATATCAAACTTCAATTTTCATAAAAATCCCACTAATTTCATATTTTATTAAGTGGGTCATTTAGAATAAAATTTTTCAAATACATGAAAAAGAAAATAATATATTAAAAGGACTATAATAATATATAAAATAATTATTAACTGTAAATAACTTAGAATTAGTATATAAAATTATTATTTACATTTACATGAACCTTACACTTTTAGACACATTTTTTTTAAAAAAAAAGCCGCTAAAAACAAGGACCAACAAATGCCGCTATAGGTAACCCTATAGTAGCGCTTTACAAACAAATGCCACTAAAAGGTTACTATTTGTTGTGGCATTTTTCTCCAAAACGTGCTACAAGTCCTTGTTTTTAGCGACATTTTGAGACAAAGGCCACTGAACGCGAAAATTGTGGTGGCGTTTGTTACAAAACGCAGCTAAAGTCAGACTTTGTGGCAGTGTTTGTGGAGAAAATGCCGCTACATATTGATTTTTAGTGGTGTTTTTGCACAAATGCCTCTATAGAGTGATTTATAATAGATTTTGTGCACAAATGCTGCTATAGGTACTTTCTAGCGGCTATTTTTGCGACTGTCGCTAGAAGTCGGTTTTTTTGTAGTGTATGTGTAATGACTTCTTGAGTTCTTGATTTTTACCGGAGATATTCCCCAACCACTTTTACGTTGTTAATCTTATGCAAAATTGTATGTCAATGACTCCTTAGTAAGTGGAGTTGGAACTCTCATAAGTCAATCACTCAATTATGTAACTTCAATGAGTTTGCCTATCAATTAAAATTTGTGCCTTGGTAGTTTGTTCGTTTTAGGGTTTTAAGTTTAAAATTTTATGTGTTACAATTTGGAGCCCACACTAAGATCTTTGATCATGTAATTGTTTGATTCATGGGAATAAAATTATAAAGACGTTGAAATTAATAGAGATACGCATGAGCGGACTTGGACAACGATTCAAAAAAAAAAAAAAGACATCACTCAATCATTTATCATACTCATATGCTGGTATAATAAGTTTAAAAAAGATGTCCCATTCAAAAGTCAGAAATGCGAATTCCAAATACAACTGATAGCCTTAAAAACTAGCTGACACATCACCTAACCATCTTTATTCATCTAGAAAAGCACCTTCGCAGAATGCTGGAGAACTTTGACTTTGTCCAACTCTAAGCACACGATCCAACTGTAGCAGACGACTCAATCCTTTTTTTCCTGGCGTACAAACAACTCCCTCCTTGCGATCTTTTTAGCAAATAGACGACACACAGCTTAACAATTGCGTATACCCTTGAGAATTGCATCGGCTCCTTCCTTGATTAACTTCCACGCGGCAGCCACGTGGTGCTCTGTCGTAAGTGTAGTTCCCACTGCAAACCTCAGAACATACATCCCACCGACTATTGTATGGGTCATGTAAACTCGCCCAGTTGAGTTCACCCACTCTAGTAGCTTCCTGTTCAACAACTCGGTGTAACCTGGACTAGCCCATGAAAACGGGTTTAACCGGAAACAAACCAATGCAAACCACCTTGGCACCACGATCTCGAACCGTGGATCGGATTTCACGAGTCCCTCGAACATCTTGGCCATCCGAACGTCTGACCGGATGTGGCTTTGCAGATTGGCAACCCCATAGCTACGCATCACCAGCCATAGTCGGAGCGACTTGAATTTCCGACCCGTGCCCACTTGCCAATCCTTATAATCCACCACCGAGGCGGACTCACTGGCTTTGTTTCTCAAATACTCTGGGTCAGTACTCAACGCTTTCATTAAGGAACTTGGTTTCTTGACCCACAAGCAGCAACAGTCTAAGTAACTCAGAAGCCACTTGTGCGGGCTGAGACTCAGCGAGTCTACTCGTTCAATCCCATCCAGGTAGTGCCTAAACTCGGGACAAATGCACGCGCTACCACCATAAGCAGCGTCCACATGCATCCACAAGCCGTAATCAGTTGCCACGTCAGCAATCTGCTCTAGAGGATCGATGGCTGTGGTCGAAGTTGTCCCTACGGTAGCACAAAGATAAAATGGGACCAACCCTGCCATTACGTCAGCCTCCACGACGGAACGAACGAGCACGGGGGATAAAGCAAAATCTGTATCGAGGTTCGTAGTGATAGACCTGACGTTATGCGGAGATATACCAGCTAACTTGGCAGCCTTAGTGAATGTGGAATGTGTCTGATCAGAGCAATACACCACGAGCTTTTGGATGCTTGCGGCCCCGCACGAATGCAGCATGCGGTCTCTGGCGGCAACGAGAGTGACAAGAATCGCTTCGCTCGACGTGTTTTGAATGACACCACCACCGGTGCCAGAGAACATGAAGGAGTTTGGGAGCTTAAGCATGTTAGCCAACCAGTCCATGACTATCATTTCAAGCTCGGTGGCAGCCGGCGACGCTAGCCAATTGAAGCCAACCGAGTTGAATGAAGTGCACAACATTTCTCCTACGAAAGCTGCTGTGCTAACTGTGGCAGGAAAGAATGCAAAGAAGTTCGGGCTTAACCAATGGGTCATGCCGGGGATTATCTTTTCTGTTACGTCCGTGAGTATGTTTTCTAACGATTCGGGAAGGTATGGTGCAGTTTTGGGGAGGCATGTCCGGAGGTAGTCAGGTTGGACTTGGCTGAGAACTGGGTAAGTTTCTATTCCTTTGTAGTAGTCGGCTATGAAGTCTACCATTCGGTGGGCTTGGTTTCGGAATTCTTCGGGGTCTAAGGGCTTGAATTCGCATCGAGGGGGGGAAGAGTCGGCGGACCTCAACTCAAGGCTACCCATATCATGAATTTTGGACGAAGAAAAAGCAGCTTCAGAGCGGCGGTGGTGCATGATGGGCTGGTTAGAGTGCTATAAATCAAGGGATGAGGAGAGCGGGACAAATGGTAATGGTGGGCGGGGGCGTGTATTTATGATGGTGATTATATTAGTGGTTTGGAGACTTGAGGGATGGAAGTTTTAAAGACGAATTTTGACTGATCATTCAAACTTTCATGATGAGTTGTGGTTGTGACTCGTGGCGTGGAGCTGGTAAATGGATCCGTGAGATTTTAGCATTCTTCAAAAGTGCTTTTTGCCAGGTATCGGAAAGTAGTAGTGCTCTTTTTTTTTTTAACATCTCGCAACGTCGAATATTTAAAAGCGTTCAGCAACAGGGTGTTCTTGTCCGACAGTTAACGTGTCTCACCCTCTCAGGCCTTTTTTTCGAAGTCACCCTTTCAGGCCTTTACTACGGCCTGTTCATTGAAAAACCAGAGCCTGGCCAACCCTAGGTTACTAGTTGCTGTATGACTGTTAAAATGTTAAATTGGTAAAAATTTGAGGTGTTAGTGTTAGTTCGTTGTGCTTAAATTTTTAACTTATTATTCATCTCTCTCTGGATAAGTTTAGGGTCTAAATCGTCGTATAGTTAGAATGGTGAAAAGTGAAGAAAAATTATTTAAATAAATTTTTTATATTTATTTAGATAAAAAGTGATGATTGGATGGAATGAAATATAATTTTGAGGAGTTATTTTATTGAGATGAAAAATTTGGAAGATGAAAATATTAGGGCTCAAACATCTCCGACAACCAAGCAAAATCAAATCCCACTTAAGCTTATCCCTGCGGATAAACTCATGAGTTTTTTTTTTTCCCTAAATGGACTCATGAGTGCATTTAGCCATGTTTTTCATGAAATATTCACCCTTTCTTGGACGAAATTCACATGTCCAAAATAAGAATGTAAGCAACTAACCCTCACAACTTCTGTCTATAGAGACCTCGTGGCTCATAGAAATTGGTGTTCCGAGTTTCCGATGACAACCCCTTTACAAACATGGATTTGCCAATCATAATGTGACAACAAAAAAATAAAAAAATAAAGCTATTACATAACGCGTACTATTAGCCTTTAGCTAATTTAAATTCAATATGCACGAATACAAATACACATATGCATCAATTTAAAAAAGGTTAAAATAATAGTGTCTCCATCTTGTTTGATATTTTTTCAGAAATATCTGTAGGGTAAGTATTTTTGTCTTGCTATCCTTATGGTATAACTTGTTTCTTAGTTATGCCCCTTCGTCTACGTCGAGTTTCTGTCCATAAGAATTTATTGACGTGACCCATCAAAACTACTAAGATATTCACAAATTATTTATTAAGATAAAAAACTAATAAGAAAAGTTGTAGTTCGTTTATTTTAAGGAGTAAATGTGGATATAAGGTGAAGACGATTTTTGTTTTAATTGATGTGATAGTGGAATTTTAAGTTATTTCAAGAAGCTATGAATGACATGCTGCCATTTTAATGGCACTAACATGGTTAGCGTTGGCCACGTTCAACAAATTCTGTAGCTTATGGATAAAGGTCGATGGAGGGGCATATCTGGAAACAGAGGCGGAGCCAGGGGTGCAGGTGGGGGCGGCTGCCCCCACTGGCTCCAAAAATCCTTTGCAATTTTTTTTTTTGGTTATTAAGAAGCAGGCCTGCCCACACTGGCCCAAGCCTGCTTCCAGGGCCAGTGGGGGTGGGATGGGGCCTGCGGGGGCGCACCCATTGGCCCAATCCCGTGTGGCCTGCTTCGACCCTACTCATTTTATATCCTAGATATGCCATTGTCTGGAAAACAGATTATACCACAAGAATGGCGGTATAAAATTTTTTTTCCAAGAGGCATGTATGACAAAACATCAAACTATACGAGCACGCATATTATTTTAGCCTTTAAAAAACACACGGGTGTGTATTTGTGGCACACAAACAGGACCTTATATATAAACTTGGCTTGAGTTTGTTTATGAAATGACTTCATGCATAAGTTGTCGAGCCTAGTTCATTCTCTTTCAACTATTATATACTATGATTTTTTTTTTTTTTGCTTTAGTTGTTGTTATTATAAGTTGACACGTGCAATCAAAACTAAATAAATTGGTTATCTTAATTAAAAATTTTAAGTCAGGTAACAATATATGTCACAATATTAGTCGAATAAAAAATAAAGCAAATAAAAATATTTAAATTATTTCATAATACATAAAATAATTAAAAATAAGAAACGAAATTAAAAAAAAAATCAGCATAATTTTAGTTTTGAGTAACTCGTGTCAACTTATAATTGAAACTTACTTGTGAGCTGTTAACTTTGTTGAAGGAAGTTTAATAGAAATTCTTATTTAACAAAAATTATAAACCCAAAGAACTCCATGATCAATTTGAAAATCCAAACGATGATTTGTTTAAAGAAGTCAAAACCCACGAACCAAATGGGTAGTTAACCCATCCATTGTCTAAAATTAGTCATTGGTACAAATTTCCGTTGTCATTAGTACCAAAATTTTTTAAGGATAAATAAACATTTTTTTCCATCAAGTATGCATTGTACTCTAAACTATCTATTTTCACACAATAGACCCTCTAATTACTAATCTTATTTATTGTTGACCCTTTATCACACTTTTTCCTTAAATCAAACAGAAATTAGTTTATTTTTTTACACTTGATAATGCCCTCAATGACTTAACAAATATGAAAAAACACCTTCGATCGAATAGTTTTTTTACACTTAAAATTATGATAATAACCCTAATAACTTATTAAGTTGACAAAAAACACCCTTGATCAAATATGAACGTATGCAAAGTGGATAAGGGACATTCTAGTCATTTTTGTCTAATTTAATGAAAAAATTTGACAAATATACAAAAGTGTCTAACAGTAGTAGTTTGATTATCCAACGTGTCAAAAATAATAATTAATTTATGTTGAAATATCAAAGCACACACCGGGCAAATACGTCAGCCACTAATAGTAATCACACGCAAAGTATATATTGGCCAGATGAGACAAACACCTAAAAAAAAATATATGCTCGTGAGTATGCATATGCTTTGTTAACTTAATATTAATTGTGATCCGGCTTTGGGGAGCTTCTTGATTTTGTGTCCAGCACTTAATTAGTAGCTAGGCTTTAGCATTTATCGTGACTCCTGCTTTTCATTGTTTATCATATCACTAGCTTGATTTGTGTCCAGCACCTTTGTTTCACTTTTTTGCAAGTGGTCATTTTTTGTTACTATTATTGACTTAAAAAAAAGACTAACCAATCACATGGGACAGTATCTGATCACGACTAATCCTTAATTCATTAAACAATGTCTTTTAATTTCTTGAGTTGTGTTTCACGACGTAATAGCTAGATCCATAGCACGTACAATCGTTATCAAATAATTGCTCATAATAAGATTTAAATCTTGTTTTCCTTTGTATACATATAGTCCAGTCAGTAAAAGGTCCATTCTTTCAATTATTGAGCTACTACTTTTGAATAATTTTAGTGTTTAGTTTAATCAAGGGCAAAGCGAAGCCGGCCGCTAGGGAGCCTTGCCCCCTAATCGCAACAACTCATTAAACAATTTAATACTCCGTTATGTTTTATTTTTACATGCATATATCAGATAATTCACAGCAAATGACAACTTTCAATACTTTGAATAATCCTCATAGAGCTCTTTCTCTGCATCCGTTTGATCATAACCTTCGCCTCCAATGTCATATACCATCAATGGGGAATGCATCGTTACCCGCCATCTCTTCGACACTATTCCCATACATTCTGGCCAGTGGCCTCAATATCTATTAACATTTCATGAATCTCATCGTCCGGACAAAATCAAAGCCTGACCTACCCCAGTTACTTAAACCTAACCCCGGCAAATTCATATGCCACTTTAGCGTATCCTTGCGGATCACGAGGATTGAGTTCATTTAACCGTGTTTTTCACGAATTCACCCCTTCTTGGACGAAATTCACATGTCCAAAATAAGCATTTCAGCAACTTATCCTCACAACTTTGTCGATAAAAACCTCATAGAAATTGATGTTCACCTTTCCATCGAACACCCCTTTACAGACATGGATTTGCCAATCATAATGTGACGATAAAAATTAGAAAAATAAAGCTATCACATAACACGTATTATTAGCTACCCTTCTAATTATAATTCAACATGCACGAACACAAATACATAGATGCATTAATTTTTTTTTTATAAAAAAAATACAGAGTGTGTGTTCTTCGCGCATAAACAGGACCTTATAAATTAATTTGGCTTGATTTTGTTTATGAAATGACTTTGTGATTAAGGTGGTATTTATTTTTCTAATATTTCGAGATATAAAAATTTCAAACAAAACCAAAATACTTAAAATTTTTAACATTTATATTAATATATTTTACAATTTTTTACTTATCCTAATAAATCTCAAACTTCAAAATATTTTTAAAATTTTTAAAATATTCTTTAAAATTTTTACAGACAAAAAGTGGGCGAGCCTAATTCTTTCTCTTTCAACCATTATCTCAATATTAAAAACAAAAAAAATCCTGAGTGTCGACGAGCTTTTTGATTTTGTGTCCAGCACTAGGCAAAAGTTGGCGTGAACGTCTAGTTTACCTGTACTTTCCTAGAATTTGAATCAACTTCTGGTTCTGAAACGACGTATCTTCCTCAGCGCAACAAAATCGTAGATTCGTAGGCTTTAGCATTTATCGTGACTCCAGCTTTTTATTGTCTGTATCTCTTGCTTTATTCGGTGTCCCTCTTTTTTAACTTTTTTCGCGTGTTGTCAGTTGTCACGTTTTGATATTTTTCCAACATTAAAGTTTGTGAAAATTTTTCACGTTTTGTTACTTTTATTGACCAAACAAAATACGGACACGTTTCTAATCTTAAAATTTTGTGAAAAAATTTTGGAATGATCGAAATATTCTTTCGAGATAAAATTATTAAAAATATTAAAAAAAAATAATTTTATTTTAAAAATATTTATTTTAAAAATAATAATTTTTTAAATAAAATTTTTTAAATTTTATTTCAATTTATTTTTCAAAATTTTATTTTATATAGACATTTCGATCATTTTACATAATTTTTTGAATTCAACGTCTAATTTAGATGACATATATTGATATTTTTTAAAAGATAAATAGCTCAAATCGCTATTAGCGGGTGCAAAATTAAATTTTTCCTATAAATACAAGATTAATTATGATTTTTTTTCTTTTTTAAGATTTTCAAATTAATCAAAAAGTCCATAGAAAATAATAAATAACTTCAAAATTTTCTCTATCCTCCTCAAATCACCTCCTATAGTAATAAATGTGAAATAATTAACTCAAATAATCTCATTTCATTTTTTTCACCAAAGCTTATAATTTTTTTTTTCATAACATTCTCACAAAATTCAATAAAATTTCAATCTTCTTAATTTTCACAATTTTTTTTAAAAATATTTTCACTAATTAGAGCTGTAACCTAAGCAATCACAATCACATTCACGCAGGAACAGTACTCTCTATAGGGGCTAACCCACGATTCATTAAACAAAATATTTTCTTGTGTTTCACGTGCAACCGTATAGTTGTTCATAATAAGATTTAAATCTTCGTTTTACCTTTCTATATGGATTGTCCAGTCAGTAGAGATCCATTCTTCTAATTACTGAGATTAATACTATTGGGCGATTTTGGCGTTTAAATTAACCAGAGCGACGCCATGCCGCGAGAGAGCCGTGCCCCCTTACTCTCCAGTTTATGTGTCCAGTAGTTATATATGCTTTTGGGGAGACTCTTAACGCCTCGCTGCTGCAATGCTTCTTTGGGCTCTACCCTGCCACTAGTCAAAAGAACTTGTCTGGTTATCCCACTTCTGTAATAGATTCAATCGGGGTTTTTAACCATATGTATCCCTGAAGTCTCCATGAAAAGCAAAACTGACCAGCAGAATGGATTTGTTACATTTGTATTTGACGGAATATCTTAGATCTCAACTATTAAATATGCATTAAATAGTATGACTCACATTGCTCAACCTTTAATAAAAATGACATTAAATATTGTGAACCCAAATATTGAATATATCTCTTTTCAAATTATACAACATGCAATTCTAAAAAAGAAATTAACGAATCATCTGAATTATTGTTTTATAAAGATATTTATTCTTGGTTAAGTCATCATGTTAATGTATATTTGGTACTTTAATGCTTACTATAGAGTATAGTCCTTAAAATGAATGGGGAGTGAATCACTTTTAGCAATAGGTCTTCGACATACTGGTCGAGACCCACCGGCGGACCAAGTCACCTGCTGCAAGGAAGATTTCTCTAATTACTGAGGTCAGTGTAATCCTGTAATACAGTACCAGACTATCGATATCCTATTGATATACAATTAATAACGGCCCGAAGTCGAGCCCATCCGTACGTCCAGGGGGGAGAGAGAGAGTTTTTAAATAAACTTCAGGCCCAGGCTTGTGTTCAGCCGGTTCTGTAACCAGTCAGGCAGGCTTTGACTGGGAAGAGGCACATGATGCTGTGGCGGAGACAGGGCTGGGACATTTTCACTTAGAAAGTGGCTACCTCACGTTCCATATTTCCTAGCCAAACACTCATGAAGTCTTCTCCCAAAATGTTTTTCAATTTCATGTTTATAAAGGTTGCCCTCACTTATTATCGGCAAAGCATGTGAAGTTTGCCCTTTTTTCAAAATAAAAAAATTACGGATTTGCTTTCTTCCTTTCAATTTTTTTTTTTTTAAAATTATAACCATTAAATATTAAAAAGAAAATATATAACTAAATAATTCCCCGCTAAATTTCACCATTTTTAGACAAAAAAGAAGAAGCAGCCCCACTAATTTCAAACTAACTAATTTTTTTTTTAAAAAGGAATACATTATATGTTTATGTGTACTTTCTCTTTGTTTAGTAGATTATTTAAGGGTTAAATACACTTTGTTTAAGGGTTAAATAAATTATTTACATGCGCCTCTCACGGGACTTCAATATCCATATCAGATTACCATATTGTTCTTGAATTTTAAACAAATCACGATTAAATGAGTTTCAAACAAGTCACGATTTTCACATATTGAATTTTAAAGCTCATTTAATCGTAACTTATTTGAGATTCAAGGGCAATACGGTAATATGATAGGGACTAAAGTTAAATGAGAGGCATGTGTAAAAGACTACCATCTAATTTGACGCCAAATTTTACTCCGAGGTGCAAATCATTAGAGGAAATAATATAATGGGCTCAATGTCTCAAAAATAAAACATTGGGATGTAATGTATCAACACCCCCGAACATAATGGGTGTAAAGTGTATTTAATTTTTATGTTAAAGATTAAAAATTTAATTCTAAAAATACATTAAAGCTAAATGATATCGGTATATAATTTTATTTTATCCTAAAATCTCTTAAATCTTTCATTATTCATTCCTAAAATTACTATTTCAACTGGAAAAATATTGAGTGTGTAATCTAAAAAGAAAAGATTATTATATGACGATTATATGATTTATTATTATTTTAGTAATAGATTTATGATCTTTCTACTAGAAACATGATCATTTTCTAAGACAATAAAAATATTCAAATTTATTATATCTATATAAAAGTAAAATAATTAATTCTTATAATATTCGCCCCACTGCTTAAACAAATTCCAGATTATGCCATTCGCCACATATATGCTTGCCGCTTGGCCGCATCTTCTTTACGTTTTAACTCTTTCCCTTGTTTCTTTTTACTCCTAGATAGTAGCGAAAAGCTCAACTGCAACTTATTGGTTGCTGACGAAAAAGAGAATCAACAATCCAAATTCATTTTAGGTTTTCTTTTTACTCCCTATATAAGTTAAAAGATAAGTCTAAAAATCCTAAAAAATCTGTGAGAAATGCTATTTCCTAGAAATAAAAAGTTATTTTTTTGAAATACCCTTTAATCCTGTCAGAAAATAATTTTAATTACCCTTTTATATTAGTAGTGGATGATAAATTCTAGATTCTACAAAACTTCTAAACCCTAAGAATTCAGTTATAAAACATATCTTGATTAATAAGAATCAACAATCCAAATTAGAACTAACAAGATTAAATCCAAACAAAGTCCATGCATTCAGCTAATTTTGTTCAAAGATTATAGACCATATTTCAAAAGAAAAAGACAATTCCAACTAAAAACTTGTCATCCCCCACCTTCCCCCATAAACGAGCGTACCTTCTTATCTTGAACCAAATTCATTTCATCTCGTTCGGCATATGCCATATCCTCGGGAACCTCAACCGATTAATATCAGTTCTTGTCAACTAAAATTATTGACTTGCTACTCATGAGTCTTTTACTATATATATATATATTTTATAGTTCTCAAGTGTTTCTGAACGTAAATATTATAGCTTTAAGTTGACGGACGGCTGTGAACCGATAGCTATCCGTCATGCGTTCACACCTGCATAAAAAATACGAAATTTCTCGTGCATATTAATTTATTTTCCCTGAGAAGAGAAACTATACACGTGTATAGACATGCAGGATAGGCCTAGCTACGGGTATTTATCTTACATGCATTACATATAACACAAGGAGTGTCGAATGGACCTCGAATGGGTTTTATTTATTTATTTGTTCCGAGGAGTAATCTAGCGCCGTGGCGGCATATTCAACGCCCCCGACTTCTAGTATTGAACAAGGAGGGGTCTCCCGAAAGAAAACAAGAACTACCGCGCGTCAGCTGTTGTTGTCTTTAATGTCTTCTGAATTTGCGACCTGCAACACATTTTAGTCGCAGGGATCCAGTTAATTAGATATATACGTGACGTAATGGGATTGACATACTCTACATGAATCTTGGACGGAGCTGGTAGTAAAACACTAAAATACTAAAGCGTTGAAACTAGCATTACAACAAAATAGACTTTTCGGCACAGTCATGGTCGTGCCAAAAAAATTCAATTTCCGTGCCAGAAGTGGATGCAGGGCCGGCTAAAAAAAAAAAAAATGAGGGCCGGCTATAAAAAAAAAAACTTTTATATTCAAGATTTGTTAATATGTCACTTTCTAGAAGGCATTTAGTCTTTCTTGTGACATCGTCGACCGTATAATTTTATTAGTTTAGTTTTGAAAAACTTCTTGTTATTGGTATTGTTAAAGTATTCTATAATGCATGCAAAAACAATAATTTTTTATATAAAAAAGTATTGATTTGAGGTTGTAAAACTTTTAATACTTTTAATTCTGAAAATAAATCCAAACCATCTTTTAATACTTTTGAGATTGGATTAACTTTTCTATTTTTCTATTTTTCTTAAGTTTTTCATAACCACATTCATATTTTCTATTAGACATAATGTAGATATAAACAAAGAACACTAACAAATAAAATAAATGCTATAATAAAAATAAATATTCAAATTAAAATATAAGAGTGTAAAGATTAGAATAATAGAACCTGACACCAAGATTATAAGTGGTTGAATTTGAACTTAGAACAATCTTCAGCTAAAATTAATTAGATTAATTTTCCAAAGAGAGATAAAACAAGAGAAGAAATAGAGGGAGAAAAAGATTTTGAAAGAAGATTGAGGAGATGGAGTATGAAGTATAAGTTTAGATTTACATAGGAGAATTGAGATTAATTACCGTTATAAATTTAGCTGTTGATAAATTTTGCAACAATTTACGTTTTATACACAAAAACTTATTGATGTGAAACTGTGATAAGAAAAGTTTTCTGTAAATTTCCTTAGGCGATTCTAATGTCAGACTGCCGTTAGGAGAAGCCGATTACTTGTTATTGCAATAAGAATGGCGTCTTACATATCACTTCAAAGGCCTCGTTTTTCTGCGCATATTGTCACTTTAGAGAATCAGAGGCCCTGTTTTTCTGCGTAGAGTAAGGCCTTTTACACTTCTCTTCTTACACTTCTTTTCACGGTTTTCATGGAAAAAGGCTGCATAACAGTTTTCTTTCATTTAATGCTTACACTTCTTTCTTTTGCATGTCAGTACGTTTTGTTTTACATGCTTACAAGTTGCTTTCTTTCAATTTGTTAGCTTGTTTTTTCAGCACGTTCTGTTGTTTTTTTTTTTTATTATTATTTATTCTCTAAGTTATGAGGCCTTGCTCAAGGTGGGGCCTTAGGCAACTGCCTAAGTTGCCTTACCCTTGAGCCAGCCCTGAGTGGATGCGACACTAGTCTCTAGTTCACGTTTTTGAGACAGTCAATAAATCAGTTCGAACGACTAAATAATATTTTCGAACGAACAGTGGGAGGAGTATACAGTCCGAACGGTAAGGCTAAAGCGTTCGAACGCATTGTTGTTTCCACCGTTCAGACACAGTAGCATGCCATAGGATGGTATGTAATATATTGTTCGATAGCGTCCGAACGATTACAAACGATAGGCTGTGACACCGTTTGTAATATTTCAAACAGTATCGAATGAAGTGCTATCACTCATGCAATAGCGTGTGAACGGAAAAAATATTATCATGCACCAGCGTTGGAACGCGAACGAATATCTTCTCAACCGCGATGGATTATGTTCAAATGTTTTTGCGTGTTTCCGTAAGAACGATTGTGTTAGGCGTTGAAATGCTCGATGAATAATTTTTTATAAAATTAAATTTAAATTAAAATATTCATAAGATTAAATTTAAACTGAAATATTGATAAAAGCCAATTTAAATTTAAATATAGATAAAATTTTAAAAATAAGGGGAAACAACATAGTATGCCCGTATTTACGGGCAAAAATCAATCAGCCTTCTCAAGTTCCAAAATGTTTTATAACGTCCTATATGTTTTTTAAAAAATCAATTGTTGCCTTCTATTTGATTTGACTATTAAGTGATGTGAATTGTCTGAAATACCCTTCCAAGATAATTTTTTTAAAAAAATAAAATTAATTAAAATAAATAGATCAATAAAACACAGTTTCAATATTTTCAATTACAAAACATTACTTTTTACTTATAGATCTTTTTTATTTTTAATGAATTTTTTTAATTTTTTTTGGAGGGGCATTTCGATCATTTTGCATGTGGTTTAATAGCCAAATCAAACTAAATGCGAGAATTGATTGTTTTCGAAACATATGGGGTGGCATAAAACATGTTGCAGCCTAAGGAGGGGCTTATTGATGTTCCCCCCTAAGCATAATGGATGCAAAATAAATACAACATCCCTATCAAAAATCAAAATAAAAATAAGACTGTCACTTGCGTCCGCATTGCATATGTTTTATGCGTTTCTCTATCTTCTCGTCCACAATCATCTCCATCTCCAGTCAGAGTAAGTTATGCATGAGTTAATGCTCCCCATGTCTCTCCTTCTCGAGCATTTATTTACGCTTCCAAAGTTGCCTCTCTTGTATCTCTTGGTGCTTCTGTTGCCCACATAAGATATTCTCCACCTTCACTTGTTTGACAACCAATTATTCGATCTCTTTTCCCTCTACAGTCTGCACCACTTATATTTCTACCCTCGCCTATTTAAGCTGGTGAGTAAGATCACTTTGTTACGATTACTTTTGTAAACTCAAGAACTGTAAAGTGTAATGTGATTGGCTGATTCGAGATAGCCACTCTCCAAGCAATGCGTTGCCATTTGATTGTAAAAACTTGCATCCTTTATTCATTATCTATTCTAGTATTTTTGCAATCACAGGCTAACATTAACTGAGCTTATTGACGGCTAACAAACTAACTGAGTCTAACTAACTATTCTAACTACTTGGCCCAACCCAAAGCTGTTCAACTATTGACGCCTATTACAACTTATCTTCATAGCTTTTTGTCTTCATCCAGAAGCTTCTCTTCTCTTCCACATCATTCTCGATCTATCTGACTCTTCTTTATTTCTTCTACCTCCAAACCTTAAGAGCTGCTCTAGCTGCAGTTAACTCCACATCAGCTTGAATACCGTTACTTTCAGTTCATATCAGCCCCAAATCTCTTCTATTCAAACTGATCATGACACACTTGTTATTGATGCTGAGGATGACGATGCAACTGGTCTCACCGTGTCCATACCCAACCTTTTTTTCTAAAGACCTCAGTGAAAAGCTCGGTGTATGCCATACCCTTAATTTCATACTGCAGCTGAAAAAGCTTCCATCTTTTTCTACACACAGAACCAAGAAATGTAACACATTTTTCAATGTGAACAAAACATCAACTATTAATAACACGAATGAAGTTAAATCTAATTCTAATATATTCATATACTCATAAAATTATCTCTTGCATCGTCAGACACCCACTCATCTTTCCCATTTGTATACTGTTAGTGTCATTTTGTTATTGGCAAAATTCCATGTCAAAATATGTCTCTTTTGAGTTGTAATTATTTTATCTTTAAGTTTGTCTTGTCGTTCAAGAGTTTTGGAAGCTTCTCTTGTTGTTATGAAGACAAGTTGAGTTCATCCTCTCCAAAGGTTTGATTGATACATTCTTAAGGTTAGATTGATGTCTTCTTAAGGTTTGACTGATGCTCTCTTGAGGTTTAACCCACGCTCAAGTGGGACATGTAATATAATCAAGTTGGTTCCACGCTCGAGCGTGAATCGACAAATTTTAAAAAACCAAACCTTTCAGAATCCTATTTAAAAAAAAAAAAAAATCAAGGAATCTCTCATTATTCTTTAGTAGTCTCAAACCGTAGATATGTTGTTCTTGAGTTCTCTAGAACCTCTATTTGAGAGAGAAAAACTCTCAAAGATTCATGACCTAAATCAATCAGTTTTTCTCTTAAACAATCACCATTAAATACATTATTCCTTAATGAAGCCTCAGAGTGCTAAAAGGATATTAAAGAACAAGGTTGTTCATGGAGAATCCATAAGAAAAACCTCTCATAAGAAAAACCTCAGAGTATGATGTGAAGGCCGCTCGGAGCGAGTCTAAGTAAGAACGCTTAGATTATTACATCTGTTAGCGTCGTTAACAGAGGTTGTCTGTGTCTGAATCATTGTTTGTAAGGTTTTCTTCTTAGTGAATTTCAAATGGTTGCTACCCCTGAGTGATTTTTGCTTTGAATGATATTTCAAAAGTTCTCCACTTTGTCAACAAAATCCTTGTCTTTGTGTGTGATTAAAATTTGATTTAATTTTCTGCTATCTATTTTGTTGATTGAATTGTTTATTATGCATATTTAGACTAAATAATTTTCGAATGTGTGTTAAAATTATTATTATTTTTTAATTAAAGGGAAAACACTTATTCACCCACTCTTATTAGGTTATAAATTGGATTTTTCATAAACTTTTTCTTATACAGCATTGTTGGATTAAGCTTCCCCATATCAGGGTTTCTCCGTTTCAAAGTATGTAACTTGATCATATTTGTAATTTTATATAAAAAAATACTTTCAATTTCTAAACTACAATCACAATACCAAGTTTGCACGGGTGCACTAAAATGATCTCAAACCCGACATGTGATGGGTACTCAACTACTCACGATTTTATTTATTGATTGCACTTATTTTCTGCACAAAAAAAAAATGGTATTTATAAAGAATTCAAATCAAATGGTGCAATAAATATAGCAGAAAGAAAAACTTATTATTCACTTACTAGTAATAGATCCATCAAAAAAGATCAAGTATTTTATAGAACACTCAATTGACTCAAGTACCACAAAAGTGCGTGCATCCAATCCTCATAGAGAGCGAGGCCGCATCGTCTCTCTCACTTTCGGCTATACTATCGGAATATGTATGTGAGCTTCCTATTAGCTCCTAACATCTCTAAAGCTAATGTATGTCAGCATTGGTGCCTGAGACTAGAGGTGGCTACAAATTTCAAAAGATAAAAATAATTACTTTTCAAACATAAAAAGCATTAGTTTTGATTATAATAGATAAACCAAAAATAATAGACATACTTGTGCAACAACTCTGAGTCGTTCTCGGAGACAATACTGTTTGAATATCTAACCTCCTAAAGGTAAAGCTATAATGGACCCTACCAGTGGTTAGTCATCAGTTGGAGCCAAATGTACACACTTCACTCCAGGTGACATCAACATATTACAATTCCAATAACCAAATTAGAAATTGTAAGACAGATAATAATATAAGGAAAATTTTGAAATGGTAACAAAATTACCATAAAAATGTAATATTCTAAAATGTTTAATCTCAATCAAAATCAGTGTTGGACTCGTGGTCGATTGATAAAGGTTTTTCATCATTTGATAAATCATGGTCGGATACTAAAGTCTCATCTGCTGAAACATAACATGTTGATATTCTTGGAGGATGACAATTCATCATAAATAAAATCTCATCGTCACTATCATTTGAATTGTCTTGAGTTTCTCTTTCTAACTCCGATGCAACATATATCTTCGGACCTATATCGTCTTGAGATAGTGAAACTGAATTTAATCCTACAAAATCTACGAATAATTGAAATATACTTCCTCTTGATATGCTTCTTCTCTCGCCGGTATTTCCTTCTCTAGCGTAGTCTCTAAGATCAGTGGGATATCGTACACATTCCTACTTGTAATTTTTTTCGATTATGCACCATGACCCACTCTTTCTAGGATCAGCTAAATAAAGCACTTACCCGCCTTGATCACCCAATATAAACGAGTAATCGGTATATCATCGATGAGCAATGTTAACCGTGGTAAAGTGGTCATCTACGATAATACCCTTCGGTACGTTTCTAATGTTCCACCAATCACACTTGAAGAGATAAACTAAATTTTCTCGTAAATAACAAAGTGATAGAATATCGACAGTAAAATCGTAGAATTCAATTTATTAACCATTTTGATCTTTTGGAACCGAAACACCATTATTTTGGGTTTTGCTATAAGCTTCACGCTTTGTGGTATGAAATCTGAGACCATTGACAACACAATCTAAGAACTGGGATGCTCTCATGAAGTTGCTGCAACATACCTACCCTGGGTAACTCTCGCAGATATCCACTGTATTCTTTTTCCCCATCAAAGAAATCCACATCCCTCCTCCACTCGTGATTCGTTGATAAGTGCCTTAGATGACCCATATAACAAACCTTTCAGCCATGACAAAGATGTTTAGAAATTGTCTGAAAATTACAAGTTGGATAAGCTAAATGACCCTTAGTACTCTATCATGATAAATTATTATATGCAGAAAAATCATTCACTATCCATAATAGTGTTGCATGCATCGGTAAGTATGTTGCCCTCGACTGCACTACCAACATCACTTGAAAAACTTATTTTAGAGAGAGAAAAGCCTCTCTCTAGAGTCCCTTATGATTCCCTTCCTTCTGACCTCAAACTTCACTCCTCAACCGGCTAAGGTAGGAGCTTCGGCTCCTTTAGCTCCTCTCCTGCCTCGCTTCTTTCTCGGCCACACCTATGGCAGCTAGAATATGCTCTGTTTGTGTTTTTTTTTACCATCTCTTAGGCCTTTTTTTTAGAATCAAAGGAGGCTAGATCTCGAAGTCTCCAGTTGTTTTTGGTGTGTACAGCCCCATACATGGGTTCTGCTCTCGGCGTTCATCACTGGCCAAGTTCGGCAGGGAATGGCCGGTGCATGGTGTACCACACGCGTTCACGCGCGCGTGTAGATCTCCCCCTAACTTGGCTGTTCTGAGCGATTTTCAAAGGCAATCGCCCATTCTGCCGTGCTTGTCCTCTTATGGTGGCCTGTTCAGCTTCTTTCTTGCACCCACACATCAGCGAGTGGCGGCCGACGCACACAACAACTTTGCCCTCATGTCGGTCAACATACTTCTCTAGCCTTCTCTACCGCCTCCCTTATCTTCTCAACAATTTTGGCCTTTTTTCTGGTGGGTCCTATAAGCGGCATCGTTTTCTGCTGCCCGAACTTGTCGTCTTCTCTTCTCCCCTTTTTACAACCTATTCAAGCTAGAAAATCTCTTCGAGGGAGTTGAATTGGCATTACGTCCATTTTTCCTCCAATGGAAGCTTGTCCGGACCCTTGTGGTCCTTTTTTATTTGTGTTGTCCTGACCCTTGTGGTCTTTTCTAGTTTGTGTTGTGACCCGGCCCTTGAGGTTGGTTTGTATTCTGACCCTATTCTGGCCATTGTAGTTGCCTTATAGCCCTTGTGGTTGTTGATAATCCCAACTTTTGTCGTCGTTATCAGATCTTTGGATCCGCTTATTATAGGACCTTTGGTCTGTTTAAATTTTTTTGCTGGCCCTTTGGGCATGATTCTATTTGTACTGGTTGTTATTCTCGGACTTTAATATATGTAGTAATTTTGCTTAGAAAAAAACAAAAAAGAATGTTGCGTGCCCTTGACGCATTTGTGTTGGTCAGCTCATTTTGAGTTTGATCCCATAATTTTTAGCTCAAATACTTGTTGAGGTACTGTTGATCCCCCTTATGGAATTTAACGGATGGTATTTCTCCATTTGTCTACAGAATTTGGGACAGGGCAAGAAAAGAAGTTCCTACAACTTAGGAATGAATGTAAAGCTTTATACGTTAAGTATATCTTTGAGAGTGTGACTAATGATATGCTTTAAATTCTACTAGACTACCACTATGTTACTGGTGAAGCTAAGGTCAGGTTATGGTTTGACTCGTTTTAAAAAAGTACTAGCGAACCCCCCCATCGACGTCCTTTGAAACCCCTTCTAATAAGTCCTCTAATAATATGGCTCCTACAATTGTCATGCCCTTGGAAAAAGGCACAACTCTTCCCATGTAAGAATGAGCATGGTATGTGGATTTGAAATAAGGCACTCAAGAGAGGATGTTTTGGGAGAGAGGGGGGAGGGAGATCCTTAGATCGAACCCTCCGCCTCTATTATCACTTGTATATTGGTGGGGCTGTGATGACGGTCCTTCCTTCCCAGGGCAGGTAGCTATGGCTCAATCTGAATATTTTGCAATGAGTGAGAGTTCCTATGATTATGCCCAAGGGGAGTTGGCTAATAGTCGCTCACTTTCACTCTTGTTACTTAGAAAGAAAGAAAAAATGAGCATGGAGTATAGAACTTGGATTACGTAGATGTACCATGAGCTGTCAAAGTTGACAAAGTTTAGAAATCGAACCAATTGTAAAAAAATAAAAAAATAAAAAATTCAGAGAATATTAAATGATCTTTTAATTCTAAAATTTCACCTACAATCCCGTTTACTTCAATTCTCCATATAAAGATCAACGAAAAAGTTTTGTTACTTAACGGTGATAGAAAAATGATAACGAATTTTTGAAGGTTTCAAAAGCTAATAATGCAATAATAATAAATAATCAGTCATAATAATAATATGAAAATTGTATCACATGCCTCTCTTGAAAAGAGGAATAAAACGTTAATTTATTCTTGTTTTATTTTTCTACGAGTCGCTCTTTCATTTTGAAGAAAGTCTGGCAGGGCTTGTTTGGAATGAGGTTGTGGTTTTGGTTTTAGTTCAACTTTAGATTTAACTTTTAAATTTCAAATTTTTATATTTAAATATTGTTTTGTTGTAAGGAATTGTTTGGTTGTTTAAAATTTGAAATGATTTATAGTTTAATTAAATTAAATAATATTAATTTATAGTTATTATGATAATAAAAATAATAAAAAAAATGATTTTAAAAAAAAAAAATATATAATTCAAAAAAAAAATAGTAAAATAAAAATAAAAAATTAAATAAATATAAAATAATAAAAAATATTATAAAAATTAAAAAAATAAAAATAAAAAAAAAAAAAAAAAAAAAATAAAATTTTAAAAAAAAAAAAAAATAAAAAAAAGGCAAAAAAATAAAAAAAAAAAAAAATAAAAATAAAAATTATGATAAAAAAAAAAAACATAATAAAAAAAAAAAAAAAAAAAAAAATTAAAAAAAAAAAAATTAACACTTAACATTAAAACTTATGAAATTTGAAACATAAAAAAGATAGTGGACCGGTAAATATGCACTTATAACACATGGATTGAAAATGTATAAAAAACCATGAGAACTAAGCATATCATGTCAGCATACCATTGGAATAAAAAAAAATACTAGTATCAAACAAATAAATAAATAACATAATCCAGGTTTAAATCAAATCGCAATTTGATCCCCCACTCTCAACCCCAAGAAAAAGAAAAAAAAAAGGAGAAGTACCACTATCATCCTGATTTGTTTTATCCTATAATTTTTACATTGGTGACAATGAATTTTTCTTCCTGAGTGTTACTTTTGCTTGAGATGGAATTATATCTGCAATAAGTATATAAATATATCATCGTCAGTGCGTGAAGTAAATTACTGAAGTCATTTGCCTGTATTCCTTCTTGTCTTATCACAATCTCATAGAGCAAGAAACACTTTTTGTAAATTAATTTTCTATTTTAAAACTTTTATAGACATTTATACACTGTTGTAAATATTTTAATATTTTATTTTATATTTTCTTTATTTTTTTATTTATGATTTTTTGTAATAATTTTGATAATGATTATATTTTCTAATTATTTTTAAAGATTTATTTTTTATTTTTTTAATCAAAATTTTAATTTTTTTTATCATTTTTGTAAAATTTTATTTGTTTTATAAATTTTGCACGATTTTTATCTTTGTCTTTTAATTTTTATGAATATTTTTTATTAGTTTCATATTTTATCTATTTTTATAATTTTTGATATTTATGAAACTATTTTCTACTTATTTTTTGAATTAATATATTTTTTGAATTTTTAAAATTATTTTTTATTTTTGAATAACATAATAACTATAAATTAATATTATTTAATTTAATTAAACTATAAATCATTTCAAATTTTAAACAATCAAACAATTCCTTACAACAAAATAATATTTTAATATAGAAATTTAAAATTTAAAATTTGACAGTTAAACCCAAAAGTTGAACCAAAACAAAAAACACAAACCTATTTTCAATTTTCAAACAAGCCGGAGATGAATAAGATTCTTATCCGAATGGTCAACTCCTGCCCAATCAAATTTAGATTGAAAAATGTTTTAAAAGAAGGGGCGAGATTCTTTTTCTTGGATCTTTTTTGGCGACTAAGAACTGAGATTCCGATCCGATCTCCATCCACCTGTCAAAGACACATTAGAGAAATTACTAACAATTGCGACCAAAGCGCTTTCGTCTTTGGTTTTGGTTCTTAACAGATATACAAACTGCAAGGGTCAGCAGCTGCAGCACGCCAAAAAGTAGGGTCGAACTCTTGATCATTTCCTTGTAGATCACCACCCAAAAGAACATTATTAAATTTTTAGTGTAGAACTCTTCATAAGATTATATTTTTCCAAACGTTTTTCTTTTCGCACCTATTATCTTTGGGGTAAACGGTAGTTACTTCCATCTATTTTTCCAGAGATTCCATATTCTGGGAAGGGCGCAAGAATCTCTCTCAGGCCATACATACGCAGCCAGTTCTAACCGTGAGTTCCTCTTCTGGGGTTTCTGTTCGTCTTATATTCTTAGTTGTTCGTTTCATTGGTACTTGTACGATTCGTTTCTCGTTTTATAGATATCATGTGTAATTATGAGTGGTAACTATCTTACCTGATGACGACGGTATTCTTGTGGTGTTTACTAACGGAATACGGAATTTGAAAATCAGAGTTCTGGGTATTGGAAATTCCCATTCTTTGTTTTTTTTTGTTTTTTTTTTCCTTCCCACGGATTTCATGATGAAAAGAAGCCCGCTAGTCAACATGTTTTGTTGCATGTACCGATTTAAATGAATAGGTTGGAGCAATACCCAGGAAATTCTAAAATGAGTCCTGTCAGTTTCTAGGCATGAGCTGGGGAAAGAACCTTTCTATGAAATGAAAGAACTTAAGAACTACTCCTTGATACATTACTGCCCATACTTGTAGGAGCTGGTTGAAAGGAAGCAGTAAATCATGGCAACCCCTCATGAAGATGTGCCTCCGGCTAATCTTGAGGTTATGATCAAATATTCAATTCCTTCTACTATGTAACGTTGCTCCCGGATAGTATTAATTTGCTATCAAACATTTTACTTTACATCTGCAATTGACAGGGAAAGTACATGGCAATGGCAGTGTGCTGGCTTCTTGGAAATGGTTGCCTCTTTTCATGGAACAGTATGCTTACGATTGAAGATTACTATTCATACCTGTTCCCGGTAAATGAAGTCCCTCTGTTTTGCATTATCTTGTTGTAGTGGTTTTTGGATATATTCTCATGGCTGTAGTTCATAGAAAAGGCATGTGCCACATGCAGGCAAGTGAAGGACCTCCAAAGGGCTTTACAGCCAGGGGGGAGAGAAAAAGCGAGGGCCTTTCATTACTTCAGGCTTGCGAAGCCACTCCATTTAAATGTAGCACTTGAGACTAAATCTTTTATCAGAACTAGAATTTATGTGTAGTGTTTTACTCCCAAAACAGAAATCAAGAATTAGTTGACCTTAGATTGGTCCTGCCTTTTTCTCCAATCAGTTCATGGAGACCAAAATGAAACAGTGTTAGATCATGTCATTTCAAACTTATCAGTGGCCAGAAATTCTAGGATTTTGAACAATTAGTCTGAAAAATTTCCAATCATCCTTCTTTATCTCCACCATTCAGCTGTCCCATGGTAATTTACAAATTTCATATTTACCATGTTGATCCTATTGATATACCGTGCACAATTGTTATGTTTTTCTGATTGATTGCTGAACAACAATCTCTATGTCCTGAATTAAATTTATAGATTAGGTCATGTAGTTTAATAATATCCCTTGTGCCTCTGCTTAGAGTTGCTCTTGATTGTTCTGGATGCATATCTTTTGCATCAGTTTGCTAGATCTAAAGTTGGGGAAGTAGATTATTCTGTTAGTATTCATTTTTTCAGAGTTTCTTTTGACAATAAGAATGTCAATAGTTGTTGCTGTAGTAAAAGAATTCCTTAGTAATGAAGGTATTTTCTTTTCACTTGTGCAGACATACCATTCCTCAAGGGTCCTTACTCTTGTGTATCAGCCATTTGCAGTTGGAACACTTGCAGTACTTGCGTACAATGAGGCAAAAATGAATACTAGACGGAGAAACCTATTTGGATATATCCTGTTTTTCATAAGTACTCTTTTGGTTTTAGTTGTAAGTACTATTTTCTTTGTAAATCAGTATGTTCCTATGTATTCCTAAATTCTAGTGGATCCTATTTTCAGTGCATGTGTCATATAGTGAAAATATTAATTAATCGCTGTAGATCGTTTTGATTGTTCTTTTCTTTATTATGTTCTGTGATAGTTGGATCTAGCTACTTCTGGAAGAGGAGGTCTTGGAACTTTTATTGGGATATGTGCCATTAGCGGTGCTTTTGGAGTCGCCGATGCTCATGTGCAGGGTGGAATGGTTGGGGATCTCTCCTTTATGCGGCCTGAATTCATTCAGGTATGTATTCATGACTGGCATTGTCAAATGTTCAATATTATCTAATCTGATTCTAATTTGTCGTTAGTTTCTTGTCTTAAAATTTTCAGTCTTTCCTTGCCGGTTTGGCTGCTTCGGGGGTTCTAACCTCGTCCTTGAGGTTAGTTACAAAAGCAGCTTTTGAAAATACCAAAGATGGTCTTCGCAAGGGAGCCTGTATGTTCAAATCCCTATTACTTTAGTCTTCTAACAATAAAAGAAAAGGCGAACAATATCCCTGTGTTGGTGCTGTTAGACAGTCAATGCAACAACACAGTAGAACAGTGACTTCTGGAAATTAGGGATACAAATTTCTAACTGCATTTTAGGAGCTCATATGACAAACTCCTATTATATTTGTGTCCCTTACATCAATTTGTTAGTGTGAGTTGTGTATCTTCATCTCAGTAGGCTGTTGACTATATTTAGACTTAATTTGAGATCCCTTCCACTCTGAGTTCTTTTGCTCTTTATTTTTGAGTTTGTGAAATGCATGTCAAGCAGTTTTGGGTACATGCATGATTTCTTACTTTCGTTCATATTTACACGAGAGTGATACAAGAAATCAAAGATTAATTTATGTTGCAAAAAGCCCTTTTCATCATCAAAAGTCATCATTCAGGGATGGATGGAGTTCAGGAGCATTCTATATTGCTTTTATTGTAATGTCTTGATTAAATTGCTTACTCTTTCTACAACTGAGTGGTGATTTCGTCTTTGCTTGCTGCTGAGAATGCATTATGTCATTGTGTTCTATATTTTTGTTTGTTAGGGATATTAAATGTTTGATTGACAAGCATATTCTGGACTTTCTGAAAGTGACATTTTTAAGCATGATTTTGCTTATGGTCCACTGCAGTATTGTTCTTTGGCATTTCCTCCTTTTTCGAGCTTCTTTGTGCACTTCTATACGCATTGGTCTTTCCCAAGCTTCCAATTGTGAAGTATTACCGCTCAAAGGCAGCCTCACAAGGATCAAAGACTGTTTCAGCTGACCTCGCTGCTGGCGGAATCCAAACATTGCCACAAGAAGAGGCATCTCTCTCTCTCTCTCTCTCTCTCCCTCTATTGAAATTTCACAAAATCATCCTAGTAATTCACAAGTCAATCTTTTGTGACATTTTGGAATTTTGCAGGCTGAAGAAGATCCTAAACAACTTGAGCGGCTAAGCAACAAAGAATTGTTGCTTCAGAATATTGATTATGTAATTGACATGTTTCTAATATACATGCTGACATTATCTATTTTTCCTGGATTCTTATCTGAAGATACTGGATCACACAGCTTAGGTGCTTGGTATGTCTGTATCTGCTCCTGCCTTGTTAATTGCTTCTACCTATACATTATTTATTCTATCTATCTCCCTATTCCCTAATGACCAATTAGAGACCAACGTCTCGCACTCTGTATGCTTTTGGTGTGAGTGTGTCTGCTTGTTATGATGTTCTGCTAACTGGGCATATTTCCAGGTATGCACTTGTTTTGATAGCAATGTATAATGTTTGGGATCTCATTGGAAGATACATACCACTCTTCAAATTCCTGAAGTTGGAGTCAAGGATACATCTGATGATTGCAATTCTGTCTCGGTTCTTACTTGTCCCAGCATTCTATTTCACAACAAAGTATGGTGATCAAGGCTGGATGATAATGCTGACATCCTTTTTGGGCTTAACTAATGGTTACCTCACTGTCTGTGTCCTTACTTCTGCACCAAAAGGATACAAGGTTAGTTCACAACATAGCACTCAGTGTCAATTTTTCAAGTTGGTAAGTAGATTTCTATGAAAATTTATGTGCTTCTGATACTCATAGGGACCGGAGCAAAATGCATTGGGGAACCTTCTGGTGTTGTTTCTTCTAGGAGGTATTTTTGCAGGGGTAACACTTGACTGGCTGTGGCTAATAGGTAAAGGCTGGTGAGCACTGATTCTCGCTGATTTGAAAGAAGAAACGTTTTATTTTAGATTGTCAAGGGAAACAATCAAATTGTATTGGACGAAGATTCATAAAAAATTGGAATATGAAATATTCTCCATTCTTTAGAACTTGCTTCTAAACTCTACGTCTATATTGAAATGTTCTGTTGTAAAGCTTTCTTTTTCATGAAGCTCATATCTCATCCCGGAAACTACTGCTTTTTTTGTCTCTTTTGTGTTCTTGTGTGACATGAATAATAAATAATCTTGGAAGATGAACACTGAGTGCATATTTCAAACCTCTGGCTTCCGGTGGAAGCTCTAAGGGAAAATAGTGAGGCAAATTTACTGGAAAAGTCACCTTCTCTACCCACTTGCCTGCCACACTTTCTTCTCTAGAAAGCACTATTGTCCTGGATGGAAGCTCTAGACAAATAGAGCTTCACCGTCGTATGTAATGTTTCTTTCACTCTTGTGCCTTTTACTGATGCTGCACCTCTCTTCTTTGCTTCAATCCGGATTTTCTCAATTACGAGTGGTATTGGTGGGGGAAGATAGAATGTCCATATTCCTGGATGCATTTCTCTCCGATTTAGGCATCCAAACCATAATGTTCATAATGACAGGCCACAGATTGGATCAATTTTAGCTGGATGCATCGACTTATGCAGGCAAAGTTTTAGACCACCGTACTGGAGTCTGTAATGTTATTAGTTAGAAAGAGTCCTTATTCAGCCTCTCATCATTTCACTTGAAGATACCTTTTCATTTTCTATTCAAGGCCCGTAAGTGTGGCTAAGAAAGAAACCTACAATTTGGCAACAAACATAGAAGTTTCACACTTCCCCTCATTTGGGAGTGGCTCTGTCTTCTCTCTAGAATCTCCTCTCTTTCCCAATTGTCCACCTCCCCTCACCACCCTCTCTGGCGGCGGGAGAAGCTCCTACTCCTCCTCCCTCCCTTTGTGCAGCTCTCTTGTGGCCAGATATGAATAAACTCCTCTTTTTCGGTCATCTTTGAGGGCATTTTTTCGACGAACTTGGAGCTCACATCTAGGCACTCATGGAGGTCTTTCGAACACATGGCCAACAGGGATGGCTTCTCCAACGTCTGTTGTCCAGTTCTGTCTACCGCAAAAGCCGATTGGATTGCACATGGAGGCTCGCGCGCCCCACTCACACCCACGCATGGATCTCATGCAATGTGTGCGATGCACGTGCTAGGGCCATTTTTCCCTTGGCCGACTCTCCTCCTTCAGCCGCAGCTTCTATCACCCCTCCCTGCGTTCCAAGTTACCTTTTTTTGGTCATTTTAGCTTTCTGTCCTTTTGGACTTATATGGCCTTTTGGCCTCACTGCTAGTTGGTCCGTCACCTCTACAGAAGGTCTCACTAACCTTGTTGAGCATGTAACTAAGGTCTTTGAACATTCATGAATCTATGAACTGAGAAGTGGAAAAAAAAAAAAAAAAAGTGTTTCATAGCACCCGCTCGGTGGAGGCACTCGACCTGTTCCGTCGAATAAATTAGGCAAGAAGCTGGTAGTGCATACTATACGGGGCCTCCAGCTAGTAGATTATACAAGGTTAAGTTCCGACCTTATAACCCCAAACAGAAAGTACCAAAAAACTGTTAAAAGTTCGTTACACAGTCATGTTGAGTACTGAAACCACCTATTCTTTAAACTATCTAGAGGCCATTCATCTATCATTTGGAGCTATATTCCCCAAGATCCACCTCCGGTATGGCCCTGTTTATTAACCTTGGAGCGTTTTGGACTCGGCAAACTTGCTATTCCTTCCTAGCCCATATGAGGCACCAGAACTTAGCCCATCAACTTAAGCTTACTCAGCTTAACAACCTTTAAAGATGAAACTAAGCCCCTTCTCCCAACCCACTCGCCGGCCCAAGCTATCCTGTATGTTCCTTAAGAGGGCCGGTTTGTAGGCAGCTTGCTCGGCTGCCTAAGTCCCCTACCTCCAAACAAGGTCCCAAGTAAAAGTGTTTGATTAGGGAAAAAAAAGGCTTCGAGTGAGAGTGAAGTTTAGGGAAACAAAAATATATTTTCATATATAAAGCTTTGTTTTGTGAAATAATTTTTTGTATCAAGATCTCAAAATTATTTGTGCTCAAAATTCATAGGTAGCTCTATTTTTCCAAATAATAATAATAATAATTTTTAATTAATTAATTTTTATGTCATACAAGAGCATTTTTAAGTAAATAAATATATTTAAAAATATTTTTTTATTATATTAAATAGAAAGGCCTCACTTTTAAATTTTTGCTTCAGGCTTCTATTCTTATTGAGCCAGCCCTGTCCAATAGAGTCATATCACCTTCATATTATTATAATTTAGAATTGGGAGTACAAGGCAACAAACATTCAACCGCAATTCTCTCCCCCCGAACATGTGAACCAAAGAATATATCATATCCCGCAGCTCATTCAATTTAGTTTATCTCCGGGTTTTTTTATTTAACAATTTGAATTTATTTAAAAACCCAATTAACCAAATGCATAAATAAAGACAATTATTTACGGTTTTCACAACGCGACCAACATGCTCAGTCCTAGGGAGATGCTCCTGTTTGCTTCGTGAGTTGGTTCCTCGACGGCTGTTCCAATGTGTTAATTCCCGCAATCCAAGCTGATTTCTTTCAGTTGTTTTCCTTTTTCCCGCAAATCCCAATGAAAAAGTTCACGTCCGTTTGTCTCCAAAACCTATCCAGCATCTTACTCAAATTCTGATAAAAAAATATTTTTTAATTTGTAATTGCCAATTGCCAATCGCCAAATAATCCAACTAAATCCCTCTAACCCCACTGTCTTGAAAGTCGTGAACAAATTTCAACATTTTTGGTAAGACTCCTGACAATAGAAATCGGGAGAAAGATTTTGCTCAAGCAGAGTGGCTATCTTGGTTTGGTCCCAATCGACCTTCCGGGAACTATTCTTTAAAAAAAAAAAAAACCCAGATGATTTTATTTCCTAAAGTCTATCTTTCTAGACAAACCCAAATTACTATTGGCAAACTTGGAATCAACACGAAGAATTTAACAAATACTTCTTTTGTGTGTGGGTCTAATAATGCTCGAGTTGGTCTAACATTAATCTTGGACCTACTCCTTCACCCAAATCAGATCAAAACGACTCAGAACTGGGAAGAGAGGCAATGCAGAACATGGCTCTACCAACTGCTAACTTTTGGCAAAATAGTGCAGAGTAAGAATATATACTTGGCAAAAATAATGACAATGAAAGACAAGACCGACCCCTCCTACGCTACACGTCAAACAAGTCTGAAAACGAGCTGAAATTTACAGTGGGCAAAAAGACAAAAAAGCCCGGATAGCCCGCTATGTCTACTAGCTTCACGTGACTCGACGCGAGATACCAGAAACCAGGCCCAAAAAAAAAAAACCTGCAGAGTTCACGCGCACCAATCACCAATGGATCATGGACCCCTTTTAAACAAACAGGGAAACCAAAATGATTAGGGGCAAAATGGGAAACCACAAAACGGACGGCGATGAGGAGGACTGGGCCTTATCGAACTGCAGGGAATCGACGGCCAGCGGCATGTTCTCTTGGTCCGGACTGCACGTGGACTCGTGTGGGGGGTGCGCACTGTACATGATGGCGCGCAACACGGCAGAGACCGTCGGTATGTACGCCGTTTTGTTGCGGGCCAGCAGCCACGTCAGGCCCATGAGCTGGCAGTCCCTGTTGAACATCTTGCTCGCTCGCTCGCTTGTGGGCTTGTCCCCTGTTCCGTTTTTGTAGCCACCCTTGAGCTGCATAATAACAAAAATACAAAAGGGCATTTTCGTCACTATGAGAAGAACAAAAGTTTTCGCCTCAATGATGCATAAGGTAAGGTCATTTTCAAGAAGCCTAGAAGAAAAAAAAAAAAGTCATTTTCCAGGACCTTTGATCATTTAGGTAAACGGGAGAAGGCAGACCTCAAAAGTGACTTCCCCTTCCACTATCACCAGCTCATATATTATTAAGTACCAAAAGGCAAGCCATTATCTTGTATTTGGAGCCAGGTTCACTCCTCCACACTTAGAAGGAACAAAGTACACCACCAAGGGCCCTTAAGTACTAACATTTGGTCATTGCTTGTGGAATATCACATAAAATGTTAAAGAATTTTATATGGAGAATCAATATATGTTAAAGAAGTCTCTCTACTGTTTCTTTGAAGGGAAAAATTTATAACATGTTAGAAATTCTTCAAATTCACTAAAAGGGTTTGATTAGAAGCAGACGGATTCAATACTCAAAATATTGAATAGTTTGGAGCAATGTGACACCCTACCAATTTTTATAAGCTTAGTTGAGTGAAATTGCTAACTCCTTGGCAATGCCCTTATGCTGCAAATATGATTGGCACCGAATTGAAGCAAAAATTTTCAATCTAATTCTTCAGTATTATTGAAACTGAACTGACCTTTTGAAGTGCGCCGAGGCACTTGGTGCAACCCGAATAAGAAGAATTCCGACAATTCTTCTCCAAGTTCTTGACCGAAGCTGTTGGAGTCGCATTGTGAAACCCTGTTACGTTGAAAGCAGCGGGGCAGGTCAGCGAGCTAATCTGGTGCAGACGAATCCCGCAGAAGCAGAGGATAGCGTCGCAGCTCGCGTTCGGCTGCGGAATCCGAATTCCCCGGCTCAGCAGCGAGCTCTGCAGCGTGTTCACGCACCGCTGCGAGTCGTCTGGCATCATCGGCAGATCGGCTTCGGCCGACGGTGCAGGAGCCGGCGACAATTGGAGAGCCGACCTGGCGTGAGCCGCGAACAGCCACGCGGCTAAGACGGGGCAGCAGCGGCTCCTGTCGAGGTTCTTCCCGCAGGCCTCGCTCACGCCGCCGAAGAGCTCGGCTGAGAGGTCTAGCCGGCAGGTCTGGGACTGGGTCTGAACCGGGTACGCCGGGACCGAGTACTGGCCCGGGTTCAAGGGTTGGTCGTGGCCAGTAACCGGTTCAGAGAGCAAACCGGCGCGAGCGTAGTAAACCATGAAGCAAAAGTAGATAAAAGCCCTAAAGATGATCGTGAGAGATACCATCTTAAGCCTGTGGTTTTTGACCTTTTGGTCTGTGTTTTCGAGTGTAAGAGACTGAGAGCGGATGGTCAAGGGTTCTTCGGATTGTTTGGGAAACGAGAAAATATGATTGGGTGAAAAGTTTCGCTAGGAAAATCACTTGGGAACTCGAAAAAAGGAGAGAAAGGGTTGAAGTACTCTTAAAGATGAGAACTTTCGACAATGAATCTGCTTTAACAGACTTTACCTAGGAGAGCACTTTTTGTTTCTAAGCAAAAATGAAATGGTAAAAGCGAAAAAGAAAAAGATCCAGGAGTGATTCAAAGGTGTTCGCAGTACGAGCAGAGGAGCAGGAGGAGGAAGAGGGCTACCAGTTTTTCTCGCTTTTTGACGCTTACCAATATACCATCTCCTCCTCCGATCGAAAAGCTTAGCGTTAGAGAAACCTAGAACAAGCAAACAGCAAACAGCTAGCAGCTAGCAGCTAGCAGAGTGTCTCTCTCCCTGTCGAAGAAGCGATGTATGAGGACGGGTACGCTCAGAGATCTCTCTCGGTTTATGCTGACCACCTAAGAGGCTCCAATGTCACGAAGCAAAGTAAGGACTCATTAAATTATGTTATCATATAATAGTTTCGTTCTTTTTTTGGAATTTTTGGGGTGAATTTTTTAAAGGGAGGAAAGAGAAAAAGGGTAAGAGGGGTCCATGAGAAACGGAAAGAGATTCGTTTTTGTTCGGAGAGAGACGAATCAGAAGGAAGGTCCAAGGCGTTTTGATAAGAAAGGCTGTCTGAAGATTTGGCAGCTTGTAGTGTCCTTTTCTTTTTCATTCTTTACCTTACTCAGAGGTTGATGTTGAAAACTAGAATTTTTAAAGTTTTTCTTTTTCTTTTTTTTGTCTGTGTATGCCCTAGTATACACTCGCAGCTCGCTACTGCACTGGCTAGTGACGCTACCAAGAGAATAAATCCTCGCGAGGACAAGTAAAGCTTACGGTGTAGCTGAACGAGCAGCCCAAGCGAGTGGAATCAAACACTATGCCAATCCTTTGATATTGCCAAGATTTTGTTAGAAATGGTACTGGCTAAGACACTATCCACCAGGAAAAGAAAATGACCTGGTGGAGTCAGTAGCATCTTTTGAGATGGCAACTTTAGACCTTGTGATACCCAACAAAACAAACAAAAAAAAGAATTAGGATAAACGTATATTTAATAATACTTGTAATTTTGGGAACTCTCTGATTCAGATTGAAAAAATTGGTAAAGCAGAACAAAGATATGAAAGTGAAATACATAACACAAAAGAGGAACGTTATAGCCTCGGAATGGTAAGGCATCGGAGGGATTTGGCATTTTCTGTGTCGTAATGTTTTGAGCAGCCGTATCTGCATGACTTAAGCTTGTGCTTACTGCCTTGCCGTTTTGCTTTACCTCTTTCTGAGACAGTAGTCGTGCATGACAGCCAAAGCAGCCAATTTGAATGCCCAAGTTCACATGGGAATGGGCTCACGAAAACGATAAAAAAAGGTTCACATGGAATGGTCCACCCTACTTTGTTTTCGCCAAATAAACAGTATCCTTGTCTTTTTCTTAAACGTCCTCCTAGGACCTAGTCCGAGTCCAACCTAATCTTTCTTCTTTGCATATTCCCTTTCTACAAAGAACGATTTATCACAGAAGAAAGAGAGTGTAACGTAAAGATGACAAGAACCGTGGACCGAGCTCCTCTGCAATACCTAGGGTACTGCACGGGAGCAATTCCTTTAATAGTGCCCGTTAGATTGAGAATATTGACTTATACTGTCGGAATTTTTTTTGAGTTTTTAATGTTTGGTCTTTTTTTTTTTTTTTTTTCAAAGCCTTCTTTTGTATCATTTTATTCTTCTTGTTATATTTTTCAGAATTATTATTCTTGTGCTTTGCATAGAGGAAAAGAAATTTTCTTATTATAAATTCAAAATTGCCAAAATTTGTATTCAATACCCATTGGAAGTTTTTTTTATCTCACGAGTTAAAACCTTTTTGGCCAAAATTTTAAATTCAAATTATTGGATATATAAGTGCATTTATCTTAATTAAAGTCCTGAATTTAAGACCTGACTTTATATTCTACCTCAATTTCAATTAAATGTTGCACGTGTTGGACTTCCAATGAAAGGAGAGTCTAGCCCACACAAAGAAGAATGTTAAAAAATATAATTCAAATAATAAAATCTTTATTTTAATCAACTTATTATTATTTGTATGTTATTAATAATTCTTTTATTTTATTTTTTTAACATTTAATCTTGAATTTGATGTGGATCAATAACGCGAATGGATCTTAGCCTTACATTTTGAACCAACGGTTAAGATTGAAGAAATTGCTCCGGTGCAATACTCAAGGTATTGCAGAAGAGCTCCGTCCAATAACAGTCACCAACAGGAAGAGGTGCATTAGTTTAAGGACAAACATAAAGCCCCATGTAAATAAAATTATTCCATACAAGAAGTCACCTTTGCAAAAGCTTGATTTTTTTTATCTCTTATTTTTGTGGGTTTGGTTCGCGGCTTTGGGGCTGGGGCTGGGCCTTGGTTTGAACAAAATTGGGGATAAAGAATGGGCAGAGCATTTGTATGTTAGGTCTTATATCATTATTTCGTCAATCAAGAGATAATATTATATTTGGATTAGGTTCAAAAGGGAGACCGTCCTGCAAAGCGTTTGGTGTAGGCCCGAGGAAAAAAAGAAAAAAAGAAAAAGAAAAGTGAAGTGGAAGTCTTTGGCCATTGAGCCTGAAAAGTGGAAGGAAAAGGTTTAATCATGGTGTTTCGAATCAGGGTAGACGGACCTGTATATCATCTTCTAGTCGTACGGTTGCCGGTTAGTCTCATCCGAGATGGCATGGTGCATATGGGCTCCATCTGGTTTCCCTGGCTAGTTTTCTGACATTTCGCCTGCAAAAGTCTTTAGTCTGCTTCTTGCTTCGTACTATATAACTTGCTATATTTTCTGGGTTGGAAATTTTCCTTTTTTTTCCTTTTGGTACCCAAAATTGTTCTTTTTTTGTTAGACCATATAATTATAGAATCTTTTCTGGTGATAATTTTCATTCAAATGTCTTGAACTCAATGTGCATAGACATAAAAATGGATGACTAAAACGATGGAGTTTTGTTCTCACTCACAAACTCAACTTTTGTTTGTCTTTATTGTAATAACGAGATAAATTATCATTATATGTCACGTATAGAGATTTGCAGTGGTACTCAGCTGATGTTGAGGAATTCACGTGGATAAGGTTACCTGTCCCACTCATGAACTTCTAAAGGTTGAGATATTGCACCTAAATTTTTAATTTTGAGATATTTTACTCTTGAATTTTGAGAATCTAGCGCGTTGCAGTCTTGAATTTTAAAACATTTTATTCTTAAACTTCTGAAGTTTTGGCACGTTACATTTCGCACATGATTTTTTAAGATGCGATATTATATTTCCTCGTACTGAAAATTTGATGGTTCAATTTGTAAGAACTTCCAAAATTTATAAATAAAATGTCTAAAAATCCAAAATTTGAGGTGTTATGTGTCAAGTTCCTAAAATTTGAGGGCGAAAAGTATACTGACACTTTTTTCCTAAGGAAGGATTGATGTTATTGATTATGTTGCGAGAGACGATCGGTCAAGCAGGTTTCCAGAAGGAAGATGGAAAAGTTGGTGCAGAAGATTTGTCAAGACATCATAGTGGTAACCAGCTTACGGAATCCAGAAGAGTAATGGGGATTACTTGGATTATCACGATTATTGGGCAGCTATTTGTTATATAATAAAGGGTACTTTTTAGTGTCGTAGAAAAAAGAAAAGGTACCTTTTAGTGTGGAATGTGCCGATTCCTCGTGTCCACTTCTGCCTCAGCGTACGATTATCTCATCATCACATTGTGTTGCGACGTTCTAGCACTATGGAGTTTACCTCTTTGGTTTTTCTTTGCAAAATCACTTTTGACTCATTATTTTGGCAAGATATAATTAAACGGCTTCGAAAAGAATAAGAAGAAAAATAAATTAACGATAAATTTCTAGGCAAACAAACACGGGAAACAGTTAATGTAAGGAATGAACCACAGATCGTGATTTCTAATTGGTAAGAAACCAAAGCGTTTACCCTACGCATGCTTTACAGAACTCTCTAACCATCTCAAAACGCAATACGACTAGGAAATTATTATCATACCAAAAACTGGGGAGAAAATTTTGCCTAATAGACAGCGGCCTGTGGATTATTTTCTCCAGGCAGACCCTAATTATAAGGAACAAAAAACTTAAGCAATTGGATGTCAAAGGAGTCTTCAACCACTCCATTTTCCTAGCATGTAAGAATATATACCCCACCTTGGGAAAATTGAAGAGGTTGAATATAAAGGTCTCTAAAGGTGGGGCAAGAAGGGCATCATTTCAAAGGTGAAAATGTATGTGTTAGACTTTTGAACTCGTGATCTCATGATTGAGTATATATAAAGAATTTTGGGGATCGGGCAACTTTTCAATCTGGTGGTTATTTGCTCGATTGAAATGCCTCCTTTCTATACATATTCTAAACCCAAAAGTTTTCTACCACTATCGTATCATAATAATGATTTAGATGCTTCCCATGACATCACTCATCATTATTATCCAAAATCAAAGTCAGATTGTCGGTAATTTGTTCTTCGAATTGTACTGATAGTCTCTCTAATTTGCTATTCAAATTGGACATCATTTTTTTTAAAAAAAAATGGGATATGTGTTGGATCCGGTGGAATATGAAGAAAATGAGTAAAAATATCAGTTTATTTTGAAAAAAAAATCAAAAATTAAAAAAGTATACAGCTTATAGATCAGATCCAAATCTTGCAAGCAAGATTCCAAATTTGTAGCTTATATTAATAATGTGCATAATAAATTCGACGAGGATTCTCTGTAATTTTTTGACGAAATTATACGGTACAATTTGAAGAGAGACAGATATAATAAGTAGTCTCCATTATATAATTAATGTTGTCCGAAATTTTATATTAATAACATTAAATAGTATAGAATCTACGCTTGTACTTCTCTCTTTTTGAATGACACTACGCAATTTGAGCAGGCAAACTGGATTACGTATGGTAGTAGCTTTCCAAATCCAACGAATTGTATCTGCTGAGACAACCGTCGAGATACAGGAGTTTAAACTTCTCATTATCGACCGTGTTTCCAATATTGTAGCGATATAAAGCAGCTGTATTGCGTTACCACTCCACAGATACGCTCCCAATCACTATCGTTTAAGATCATAATTTTTCTGCGTCCTTAATTTGTTCGATTCTGGTTAAGCCCTTAATCTTCACGTGTATATTGGGCCTCACCCCCGAATCATGGGCGTAGTTGGGGTTTCTTGCTTTATGTTGGCCATCTGGCAAAAGATCGAGGTCTTAATTGCTCGATTTTAGATGAATGGCCCATTAGAAATCATGTTCTTTCCGCTGACCATGTATCATTACAGCAAATATACTTATCAGAAAAAAAAAAAAAGGATCGACGAATCTATGGAAATTATCGAATAAATTAGACAAGGTTATAATTTTACTAGTCTTTTCTCATTTCTCTATTTGGGTAATAAAGAAATTTCCTTAGTGGTCTTATGCTGTGTTGGATTTGGATGGATTTAACCTAATTTTGATACACACTGAATCCTAAATTTATTGACAAACCAAACTCAAAATGTTGGTTGGCCCATAACCAGACTTCCATTTAAGTCACTATGCGCTTAACTACACAGTTTCGAGTGCAACCTAACTAGGTAAATTGGGGTGGATTAGTTTTTCCGGTTGAGCTGAAGTTATCAGGTTTCATACAATTCTTAAAATTTTCTTTACAAACTAAAGATTCTTAACTTGTACGATAGATGGCAAGATTTACTGTGCACGGAAAAAAGACTTAGCGGAGAGAAGGACCCCATGTATTTTGCGTACTCGATCAGTCGAAGAACTTGGTAGGAAATTCAGAACTGCTCCTTATTTTCAATTCATCCAAGCAGGTACTTTCTTGCCTGCCAGGGCACTGGAATTGTTGCTTCACTTCGAAGTAAGGAAGAGCATTCAGATGCAAAAGCAGTGAAGAAAACCGATTTGGGCGCACTATTTTCTTTGTCGGCGCCTTGTTGTTAATTTGCCTGCTCACCCACTCTATTTCTTGAGCACCACATGGTCATTAGAGTAGACCACAGAGGAATTGCTTTCCGTAAGAGACTTTGGTGATGTCCAAACAAAATTTAGAAATTACTGAAATCCATAGTCAACTACGAAATATGGCCTACAAAATTTGAAAATCTTCAACGCACGTTTTCAATTAAGTGAATAGTTACAGGAAAGAAATAACCAAACAAAATTAAATTTTTTGCTGGCTCTGCTAATTGACATTATTCAGTTTATGGTGGATTTTTAGGTAAACATCAATTTTCATTGTCCGACTTCCCCATAAGATTCAATTATCAATATTGTGTTATTTTAGAAACTTCCCAGAGCGTGAATCCTAATGAATTTATGAAGTTTTAGGATAAAAATTTTGGACCTAAAATTACATTGAGTCTTATAGTACTTTAGGGGATGTTTTCACTACTTTTTTTTTTCTCTCTCTCTCTGTCTCTGTCTCTTTTGAAGATAAGGACACGTGTGCAAAGGAGGTGTTCTACAATGAAGCGGATCTCAAGACGTCACTGATGATCACCTGATAGTTGATTCCTTAATTCCCTATAAAGAGTTAATCCTAGCTATATAGAGAGATCATTTTGACATGGGGGCGTCGGAGTCGTGTGTTTTTGAATCATTAGAGGAATGAATAATTATAACGTGAGGAAAATAATGGAAACTTTTCAATGCTGAGTCAAAACTCGCAAAGTACTCGAAGAAAGTTGATAATCATGGACAACTTTTTCGTTTGGACAGTATCAAATGTATCCGACTTCCTTTTTGACCCTGATTTTAGTGGGCACGTAAAAATGGTGATCATTGTTTTGAAATCAGCAAAACAGGCCGTGTCGTGCTACCATTTGTGTGAGTAGATCAGTTCTTAGATCTCTTATCACATTGTTTAAAAGAACAATAAAAAGTACAAATATACTGTGGGGAACAGACCCAGTAGACCAATTGAGTCAAAAAACCCGTCTTGGCGGCCTCCGATGCATGTATAAATTCGTATTCCTACTTTACACGGCAAAATTGATTTCTGGACAAGAAACTCCCATGTAAAGACAAGAGAGCACTTTTTGAGGTTTGAAATGAGAAACGAAACTATTGAGAAGAAGAGCTTCTTGGTTGATGAAGAAGCGCTAGCTTCTCGCATGCTTTAATCGGGTAGTTGAGACTGTAAAGTAAGGTAAAGCTAGCGCAGAGAGGAGAAGGTGCTGATATGATGATGATGAAAGATGACGTCTCAAGGTAGAATGTTTTTGCATTTTAGCAATAGGTTTTGCGATGGAAAAAAAAAGGCAATAGGCTTTGCGTTTCTACCGAACCAAACCAATCTTTCTTTTCCTCTGTAATTGGCAAGAGTCTGATTAAGATGACAACAACACATACGGAACCAAGTCTAAAATTACGTCTATTTCCTCTAATTTACGCTAGTTTGCAATTTCTTTTTATCTATTTTTTCAACAAAAAAAAGGAAGAGTAAACCTAAATTATACACGTAGGAGGAGCATAAAAAAGCACCACGACGAGGGGGAAAAAGCAAGAAAAGAAAGGAAGAAAGGATGAACATCAACGTCTAAAGCCCAGAACCTAAATTATAATTAAGAATACCTAAAATTAGAGACAATATTTCTTGTTTAATCGAAACATTTGTTAGTTTGATTAAACAAGAAATATAGCTGTTTCCCAACGTATAGCATCATCATTTCATGTATGCCACATATATATTTTGCTTTTCACTACATGATATCTGTCAGCCATCCAATTAATTCATCTGTAGATCATAATCGTGTATTATCATGGTCCCATCTATGTTCTCTTAGCCTATTACGAATGGATTGTATTTCTATATTCAAATCCCCGTTAATGCTCATAAATGCAATTATATCGTCATAAAGATGAAGCTAGCTAGCAATATTCTCTTCTTCTCTCTCTCTCTCTCTTTCTTTTTTTTTTTTTTCTAAGCAAGATAGAAGATGATGACGATATCGTTCTCTAAGCTTCTTAAGAAATTACAATATGCATGTTTGGAAGGACTTTTTTCCTCCGTGTTTTCGTTTGGGAATATGTATGATACGACATCAGTTTATCCAAAAAAAAGTATGATACTGTTTTTTTTTTTTTTTTTGTGTCGAAATAGAGGATGGGGTGAAAAAAAACAATATATTGCATTATCAACATTGACTACAAACTGAAAACCCAGAAACACTACCCAGAAAAAAGAAAAAAAAAAGGGAAGAAAAGCCAAAATCAAACACAATACATAAGGATTGCACTGTATTCATTACATTAATAGTCCATCGATATCAAAACTCTCTGGAATTTCAAACTTAAACAAGTTGCTGCAGTAGCTTTCTCTTTCATCTTCAGTGCTGCTGTTGATGAACGTCGAAGATGATGAATTTAAGGGAGTTGGACTAGATGTAGGTGTTGACACAACAGACTCAAAGTTGAAGTTCTGATTGCTGTTGAACGGTGGCTGGAAATTTGAATTTTCCTGTATATCAGCTACTGTAGGATTAGAGCTGCAATATGTATCCTTCGGTTGGCCAGCCAAATTTTCACGTAAGCTTGTAGGTGTTGAATTGTCTTGGGAATCACCTAAAGCTACCTCCTTTCGGTAAAACCCTTCCACATTGGCTTGCATAAGTTGGTTTATCATCTCCGATGAAAATCCTTCTTGTAGGGGAGCCTGATACTGATTGGGTTGTAATGGTTGAACTTGGTTTTGCAATGCGGGATTGAAGAGTTGGTTGTCCTGGAGATCTTTCGGAAAGGGAACTTGGATTTCTTGTTTTAGTGACAGGATAGTGGTGGCCAGCTTTAAGAGTTCTGGATTCATGAGAGCTTGAGTACCTAACAAGCTGGACATGTGGAGAATGGATTGGTTGCATAAGGATGAGTTTAAGATGGAGGATAGGTCAAGAAGATCGAGGCGAGGTGCATGAGTCACAGGATCAATTCCCATTCTTAGCAGCCTTTTTCTGATGTGGGTATTCCAGTAGTTCTTGATTTCATTGTCGGTTCTTCCAGGCAAGCGAGCAGCTATGGCCGACCATCTGAGTTTAGAAGAAGAAGAAATTGTGGTAAGGTATAAAATTAACCATAACCTTGTGAAGATAACAACAGATCATAAAGGTGTTACAGGTGAGATTTATACTCTCTTAGTTACAATTTTTCCTACAGGCATGACTATGATGCGATACCAATAAAATCTGCAAACGAGTAGATCAGATAATTTAGAGGAAATTAAATGGTAGTTATCGTACGTACTTGTTTCCTAAGATACTATGCAGTTGAATTATTGTCTCTTCTTCTTCAAATGAGAATCTTCCCCTCTTAATATCAGGTCTCAGATAGTTAGTCCATCGAAGACGGCAACTCTTTCCGCATCTTTGCAACCCTGTACAATCAAGTTATTCAACGAGGAAAGATTGTGAGTTAATAAAAAAAGATTGTACCATTACTCCAACCTAATTCCAAAAAGAAAGAAAGAGAGAACAAAAGAAAGAAAAGAACTCAATACAAGAACATGAACGATCAAGATTGTCGAAGAAATTTCACATACCAGCATTCTTTGGAAGGGTTCTCCAATTGCCTGGTCCATGGAGCTGAATAAAGTTGACGAGGATGAGATCTTCCTCTGGAGTCCATGGACCTTTCTTGAGTCCGTCTTTGTCACAACAAGGTGCTCTTCCCATTGTTGCTGTTGTCTGGAACCTGACGGTACGGATGGAAGGGCGGTTCTAAGGTGGGAAGGAAAACAGGTTACAACTTATCAAAGATAGAACGTGGTCTGATCTGAAACAAAAAACTGTGCTTGTTGATCCTAATAATTGTCGATGACCTTTATATATATAGCCGGGAAACGTTTGCGCAGTGCATCGAAGTCAAAGGGATTTGGTGCCGGCCTCATTCCACGTGTATTTTCTGATATGTACGTTCGATTTAATGTCGTCACATCTATACAATATGCATCTACGGTAATTAGACTGAGAATATGATAACCCGTGGAGTCATGCCATCATATATATATATATATGAGTACTGTATGCATGTCATCCATATTCATGCATGCATATATATATCATGTATATCAGTTGACACGTGCCCTGGATAAGAAAACCGAAGCCAGGCTTTTCCTTCGTTAATTGTATGACTGGGACCAAAGTGTGAAACAATTGTAACCAGGTTATTGAGTTTGACCTTTTTCCTCTTTCCCCGAACTGAGAATGATTGGCTGCTGAAGGTATTGTTAGGTCTCCTATCAAGATAGCGAATATGTTTCCTCGTTGCTTCCATTCTTTTCTTTTCTTGGGTTTATTTTTCCTCGAGCACCATCATTTATATCATGTTGTTGTGTCTTATTTCTCAACCACACCAAAGTGTACGTATTTACACGGCTAAGATTGAATGGTCAATTTCTTTTCTCTGTATATAAAGCAATCAAACTCATGATCACCTTTTTATATATTTCTGTTCTGCAGGATTAATTTTGTTTTAGAAAATAATGTTACTCGCCCATGTCGTGCCTACAAACCATAATTCCATTTCTTGTTTGCATGTCAAAATTAAGATTGCGGTATTTATATATATGAGTCTATATTCAAATTGGTTACATTGGGGGTTTACACATTCTCCTAGAAGAAGAGGCAAAACTTGTATGCCCGCCCTTTTCTCCCGGTCTGATCATCCTTTTGTCTACCGACAAAAATTTCTTCACCAAGCAGAGATGATGAAGTGTCACTCCTTTAACAGATGTCTACCTATAACTCGCCAACTTTCCAAGCTGGAACCTAGTTTAAATCACGCCAGTAGCATCCGACCACGCTGCTAACACTGCTAGGTGGCCTTTGTGTATCCAACAAGAAAGTCAACAACCCCTACCCTCTCAACTAAAGCTATCTCACTTTGACAAATTTCGTTGTCGATCCGGAACAAGCATGTTGCTTTATCTGCGGTAGCATACAAGGCTTACACTCCATCCGGGAAGCCGAAGTCAAGGTCATTGAAAATCAGCTGTTGCATCTCATCCACCTTTATCTAACACACACAGAACATTGTCAAATACTATTATATTGTCTATTAACGATCTACAGAGAGATTTCCCCTATCAAAATGCTCTAGTTTACTTGCTTCTCTTACACTATAAACTTCCCTTTTTCGCTTCCAGAAACCCGGGGTGCATTTGAGTGCGGCCAAAACATATTTCATTTCTTAATTATGCAGGCAATATTGCATCAGAACTTCGGACGTGTTTTCACATGTCTGTATATATATATATATGTAGATCATCCTTTTCCGGGAAACCCCAATTCAAAATCATTGAAAATGGAGTACTGCGTCCCATCCAACTCTATCTAACAGACAGAGATCGAAATTGGTCAAATAGTATTATATTCTTACAAATCTAACTAGAGAGATTTTCTCTAGGTCAAAATATTGCTTCTTTTCACTTGCTTACCTCACATTTTAACCTTTTTTTTATTGCTTCCAGGAATACTCTAGAAGAACAATAACATCCCTTTTTGACCTACGTACGTGTTTCACTTAGCATTAACATGATATTGCATTATTTTTTTTAACATGATCGATGTGTTTGCAAAAACATATGCATATATATAATCATGCATGTCTCCCTGTTTGGTGCAGAGAGGGCAAATTTTTTTTTTTTCTTTTTTCTTCCCAATGTGGTTCATGAGCTCTCGACGGCCACGATTGATCACACATCCCCCCATTTGACTAAATGAAGATGATTTAGAAGAGATTATGATCGTTTTCCTTTTCCGCTTTCGGAGCTGCCATATCTTCTCTAGACCTTCATGTGGAAAGTTTAGCCAATGTTTCGTCACGATAATTGCTATTATAATGACTTTGTTACATTGAATTAAATTAGATGCTTACACAGGCATGCCGATTTAGGTAGTTACTTTTCGCGAAGGTTGGGTTCGATTGCTCATGATGTCTATTGTCTCCCCCACAAATAGTCATCTACGTCTCTAGAGTTGACTTATAAAGTAAATAACTTACGAAAACATAATACGTAGTTAGTTATACATTTGTTAAATTTGTTGTTGCGAGGTGTCCAAAACTCTAACAAACTTTGAATGTTGGTGCGTTTTGTTTAATGTAAACACGTACGGTCCGGGTATCATTTTTTCTAGGAGTTAAGATTATCTCAAGGTTGCAATTAGTGATCGACGGGGATCATAATTGCATTATCTAATTAGGATGTGTGTACCTTTCTAGTATTATAAGTTCTTCGTGTACTGCATTTGATATATATGCACACAAGGGTGGTTTCTAAGAAACCATATGGAAGTTGCACCAGAAAATCTTATGTACGTAAGAAGCAGATCAGTAAAGAAAACGTAGGCTTCTGTCAGATGTCGGATATGTGACGTATACACTGACACGTGGTGTATTCTTGTGGTGATAGTTCAAATACCGTGCATGTCAAAAATCACACGTAGAGCTTGTTGTTGGGAGTGTTGGTGTCGGTCGACTTGTTTCCTTGGCCACCGTGCTTCGTGATTTCAGATTGATGATGTTTATACACGTATATACCAACATCTGTATTATAAGTTAGAGACACAAGGTTCAAAATTGAACGAAAAATACAGAAAAGAATGTATTTTTTTTTTCTCTCTCCCTCTCTCTCTTGATGACACTATAAAGATTAGATGAGTGGACCTGAAACAACGGAGGCCCAATAAAGGTGGATTATTGGGCCAAGGCCCGATTGTGGGTCCAAGAATAATGATATTAGCAGGATTGTTAAAATCCGTCAAAAGAAGACTGGTTGACTGCCTACACAAAATCCGTCACTGATTCTCCAATCTTTCTCTAAGTTTGGTAAAGGGATATTCGAAACACAAAAATCACGGATTCCGTAAGAAGGGTACCGAGGACGCTTAGCTGAATTGCCTAGTACCTCATTGGTTTTGGTCCACTGGGCTCTATTCGAATTCTTATTTCCGTTGGTTCGGGCTTGGCTCCCGCACTACATTCAGCAACAAAGTTGTTGATCCTTGACATGTCTCCGTTGACATGGATCAAACTATCATATCAACTTCCAACAGACCCAGTTTATAAATTACGCTAGTGATTTGCAGAGACAGAGACACGATTTGATCTTTTGGGGGCGAATTAAATTGATCATTAATTTTGACACGTAAAACATATATTCAAGATAGAAATATTCCTATCAGTAGTGACTTTTGACAAAAAAGAAAAAGAAAAAAGGATAGAAGTATTCCGTCAAACATATTAGTATAGGAGTATCTAGTGCACCCGTCGATTATGAAAAATTATTCATTATAAAAAAAAAGGGTTTCCTCTTCCATAAAAACATTTACTTCACTTAAAAAATAAAAAGATTCACTTCAAACTTATTTTTTTTGGAGATAGCGCAAGAGCGTATGCTTGCAGAAAATTAACTTACTAATTCTCTTTGTTGATCTGAGAATTTTTCAATAATCTTCAGGTTCTTGTCGATCTACAATCTTGAAATTCACAATAGCAGCTCAAGTGTTCTGTCTATTTCCTCTCTACACTCACAACTGTGTAGGTTTTTTCTAAGTCAAGATGTCCAACTTTCAATGGATTCTTTTTCTAGTCCAACTTATATAGATATCTTGAATATACTACCTCATTAAGAGATTGATAGATTCTTTATTGAGTATTTATACAAACCCACGTCTTATGTACAAAACTTAATGTTATCTGGAATATTTGACATAAAAAGATCATCACCAAATGACTCGGTAAAGCACAAGTACACAACAAATAGATCCATATAAACCTCTCAGGTCTAAGGATACAATAAACCAATTGTGCTGAATACCTTCTTAACATCAGTGATTTTCCAGAAGGTATTCATATTTGATCTCATTCAGTGCATGTACTCTTACATTACACCCACTCGTTTGCTTAAGATTACCACCACAATGACGAAGTCCATTATCCTATTAAATAGAGGCACAACGAGTGTAGACCTATGTACATCAATATGTACTTGGTAGAACTAGAACAAGTGAACAAGGAATCGAAAAGTTATACTTCCCGCCTTTGATTCATTAATCATTGGCATGACTTTTCTACAATGTCAAATAATAACCGTGTAACATCTTATGTCACAACATATTAACCCAATATAATAAATATAAACACATGGCATCTAAATAACAATTATTTAAAATAATAATTTTTAGGACATATTTCTTATAAGCATATATACCAAAGCACAGTTAAATGGACTTAAAAATAAGGATGATAGAAAATTATATCTTGAGTGGTAGTAGGAGCTACAGTTTTTATTTTATTTTTTTAATTAGGATAATATCTTTGGCCTTTAAGAAAAACTCTGGACTTTCTTTAGATTACTTTGGAGCTAACTTTTGAATCTTAGTAGAAGCCTAAAATATATATTTTATTCAAATGTTTTTCGCTACCCAAAATAAAAACTAGTGATTATTTAAATTTTTTGGTGCCTGGGTTAATAGTTAATACAGATTTTTGGGAAACTGATGAAAATATTTTTAAACAATTTTCTTGATAAATTAAGGTAAAAGCGCAGTTCTACAATTGGGGAGCCAAAAGAGAGGTTTTTGGGAATGCTTTAGAGAAGAAGCTGAGGAGGAATTTATGAGTATTTTCAAAACTGAAAGGAAAAGTTAAAATTGAGGAGGCCGATGATAGTTTTAGCACACCCATATATAGTGCTAGCGTGGAGGTGCAGGGTAATTCCTTCTGGCTTCAACAGGGAAAGGGGCACCGGCCGGCCGAGCCCCGCTGCTTATTGTGGGATCGCTCTTAGATCTTTAAATTAGTGTCTTTTAGATTGAGATATCTTCCTCATGTTGGGCAACGCACAGACATGATTAAGGGCTCCAAATCTAGAAGACGCAAACTGAAAGATCCAAAAAGCCTTGATATTAGCGAATAAGATAACAATAGAAAGTTGAATGACTTTATGTATTTGATTGTAAGAGCGTGTGGACAGCCGAAAAGGATACCAGAAAAAGACTAGAATGCGGATCAGACTCCAAGGAGTCGATCGGATGGTGTTACGTGTGCGCAAAGAGGACATCGAAACGGACTCACAATGGACGAAATCCGGGAAGACGAAGGCCAAGGGAAGTGATAGTGAAGTTAAAGGCCACAAGAACGATGTGGCTCCGACATGGTGTAGATGTTGGGTGGTCCCGCCCATGTGGAGACCACGTGAATTTGGCGTGTCTTATGTGTTTTTTCAAAGATTGAGGAGTCGTTTTCGCTTAAATTTCTATTATTGGCAATGGGAGGTGTTGATTGTAGACATTTCTATTCAGCTAAGTGGTATTTTTATCCACTTTAGTGAGATCTCTTTGTATATATTGTTATTGTTATACTCCACTTTAGTGATGATATATGGTGCAATCCAAGAATATATTTTATTTTTGATCTGTTTGTAGTCTCTGGAAATTGTTCTAGAGAAAACTATTATAATCATATTATTGTTGATAGTGAAAATTTGATTGGACTAAGTCCTCTAGTCTTTTTCAGAGTTTTCTGAGTAAAAATTATGATATCTCCTATTATGGTTGCTTGATTATATTTTCTTTTGGATTGTGAGTTGCCTAGTTGATTTGCACAAAAGAGGTAGGGTAGAAAATATTCCTCTTTATTAGTGTCCACCCTAACAATAGAAAAGTGAAATTGGAAGGCCACAGTAATAACTTGACATTAATACCATGTAGAAAATATGAAAGAAAAATATTGAACGAGAGAGGAAGAGCAAAGAGGGAAAGAGATTTAAGGTGGTTCAGCTTTTGAAGGCCTACATCCAACCCCCTAAAACCTAGAGCTACATCTTTGCTATTTTACTTTGAATATTAACTTGTTGCGGAAGGGCCTACTTATAATAGGAAAAGGTCAAATAGATAACTACAAGATAATTGCATATCCTAAAATTAAGGGATATATAAGATTAGGGAGTTAAAGATCAATATTACACAACAACATAAACCATATCTCCAAAGGAGCAAATGAGACTGATTTCAAATTTTTGATATTCATAAATCAGCAAACAAATTGCATCGTTTCTTCTAAATGTACTCACAGTCACAACGGTTTGGATATATGTGTTCTGTTGCTCAAGATAGAATTCGCAGGAAAAGCAACGAGAATCAATTTACAAAACGTAGATTGTTATGTCAAACCATTTTGCAACTGTGGGCTCCAGTTATTGAAGAGAAAGCAAAGGCAATTCAAAATTGCTTCAAGCTTTGTTCCAAGATGGATTGGAAATTACCCATATCTGTCCTCGTCTCTACATTCAGCAAGAGAAACGGCCCCGGAGGCATCAATGTGAACCACCTCTGTCTTCTTTGGCTTCCCCCACCCAAAATCTGTCTCATAAACACCCAATCTTGGTGACCCGGCAACCGAAACATTTTTCCTCAACTCGAATATTTCTTTCAAATCCGACATCCATGTGTCTGCCCCTCTCAGTGCTCCAGTCTCCAATTGTCGAACTCTGTTTCCAATTGTTTTCACAGCTTTGAGGATCCCAGTTTCTCTTACTAGCTCATACGCCCAGATTGCTAGACAATTCCCTTGGAAACATGAAGCCGGTTTCGGCTACATACGCCGGAAGTGGGACATAATTGATTGCTAGACAATTCCCAAAATAGTTTGAAGGAATTGGAAATTCATGAAGCCGGTTTCGGCAATCTGTTACAAAAATGAAGTAGCAAAGCTCATCGTTGTCCGAAAAATTTCCGACTCCCCCATGTAATTGGGATTTCAAACCCAAATGAGTGTGACCACAAATGTTGAAATTTGTGATGGCTCCAAGTCCTCGTTCATGACCCAATGCTTCAGTCTCAAGGCACAAACGATTTTCTCCCTCCAGAGAACACACCTCCACCGCAAGTAGCATCGGGTCTTGTATGACAGTCCTGTTGTGGAACGGTGGTGATCTCAAGGCAATTTGCCTCCCTTGCAGCGCCCATTTCATGGCAAATCAGTACCACCACAGCAGATGCCGGCATTTGGAGAGACTGTGAGCTGCATGCGCATGAGTTAGCTAACATGCTTGTTTTCAACTGACACGTGTGCTGGGGGCAAGGGTGGCACGAAGGGGTGTAATTCTCTCACGTCTCGTGGAGAATTGATCAGGAGGTGGTTGAAATCACCGTTGCACTCAGCGACGGTCACCGTGACGGCCGAGTTTCCCTCGGTGTAGAGGAGATAGGGTTTGCGGGGTTTCGGAGGGCATACAAGATCTGCCGCCAGAGGAAAGAAGTGTTGGAGAGAGAGGGAGAGAGAGTGGGAAGGATGGTTTGCGTGAAATGGTGGGTAGAGTGAGGGAGTTCGTAGAAAAAAAGGCGTTGCATAGGGCAGCGGAGCAGCCATGGTATGTCCAAGAAAGTGAGAGGGAGAGAAGTGGTAGGAACTGAGTTGGGCGGTGGAGCAACCTGAAATTGCTTTAGAATAATGACCCTGTCAGGTTGAGCCATCGGCAAAAAGAGAGAGATCTAGATCTAGAGAGATGGAGAGAGAGACGTAATGTGCAAAAACAAAACGAAGAATGGAATCGCTGAGAGAAGCAGAATATATATTCTCTCTCTTTCTCTTTCTCAATGACATTTGAAAAAGACAACTGGGCCTGAAACAACGGAGGCCTAATCAAGGTGGATTCTTGGGCGGTGGAGCAAAACCTGAAATTGCTCTAGAACAATGACTCTGTCAGGATGAGCCATAGGTAAGTGGAGAGAGAGAGAGAGAGAGATGGAGAGAGGTAACGCGGGAACGCAAAACGAAGAACGGAATCGCTGAGGGAAGCAGAAAGAAAAAAGAAAGGATACCGCAGACAAAATTGAATGCAAACCAGGCAGCAAAGGTGGTCAACTCATTTTGATGTTATCTGGCTCGTATGGGCTAATCTATGATAGATGTGGGAGTTTATTAAGATCAATTTGGAGTATATAATATAATTGTTGTTTTCTTGGGTATCATTTAATATAATTGTTTCATTTAATATGAATACATTTGTTACTTTGAATAAAACGAAAAAACAAACATAATGCAAAACTTTGAAACCAGTGAAGTTAATGAACAACTCTAGTGGAGGCTTTACTTCACTGATGAGGTCCTCTAGTTTTTTCGAAGCATTGAACCATTTTGAAAATTATTGCAAGCACAGAATTGGTGTGAATTTGAAAGGTCGCCATATAATGTTCTATATATTTCTCTTTTGTCAAGGAGAGGCGAAGCCAAAAAAACTTTTTCTACAAGGATATGATTATATGCCTAATTAAAACAAAGTAAAGGATATTACCCTTAAAGCACCCTTAACAAATAACTTTTCTTTATTTATTTTTAATTTTCTTTCTTTTCCATGAAGATTCACAAAATAGATGTATAGCATACTTTCTTTATAAACCACGTTTGCAAGACATAATTGCAATTACGTTGAATATATGAATATTAAATCAGTGGGTTCGGTATGTTCTATACGTAGGCGCCCTTTTGTTTGCTTGATTGATTGATTGATTGATTGATTTTATATTTTTTTTAGGTTTTATTTTTAATAAACAAAGACCAGCAGGAAGACTTGGGATTAAATTTATTTTCCTGACCGGCCCTTTTGACATAGTAATTTGTCCTCAGTTTTTATTAATTTAATATTAAAAAAATTGACGATTTAATCTTTAAATTTTTATCATTTTTATATTTTAATCCCTAAATTTTAAATTTCAAATTTAAAACTCTTATATTCTATATTTTTGATGATGAGACCCTTCCGTCAGGTTCCGTCTATCTCTTTAAATGAGGCCCATGTCAGCTGCCAACTAAACTGACTCAATAGACGACAACTTTTTGTAGATTGAAGGAAATAAGATGAAGCACGCTGTTTTATTCAAAGCTTGAAGCACACATCGTTTTGAGGGGATTCAAACTACACCATTTAAGTTAAAGTGAAGCTCATCGTTTTGCTTCATTTTGGCTGAACCAGAAATCCCACCCCTTTCGTATGAACCCTAGAGAGCCAGAGAGGATTTCATTTGCTGTGAGATCGGTGTGAGCTTCGCTTACCCATATTTGGAGATGCGGTTGGTGCCTGCACAAATAACTTCTTCAGATATGTCGGAGAAAAGGTAAATCTTCAGATATGTGAGCTTCGTTTACCCATATTTGTTGTTATGTTTGTTTGAGAAAGCTTTAGATTAGTTTTAGACACATTCTGGAGTTGTCAAAAGTTAGATGGAGCTTTAGACACATTATGGAGTTCCGTTGTGTGTTGCTATTCTTGTAACAGAGAGTATCTTGGCGGCACTGTCCTATTAGTTTAGGTAGTGGGGTTTGCAACTGCCCCTTTTCTACATAGAAGTTGCTCATTTCCAAATGCATAAGAGGTCAGCAATTAATATGTGCAGAAATGATGACTTTGTAATACAATTAGAAACACTGCTTCCTCTACAAACAATGGCTTATTTGTTAACAATGATTTCTAAAAGGGTTGGAGTTTGAGGGAAAGAAATAGATTGGGGTTTGGTCTGCTGATATTGTATCTGATGCTAACCAGTGAGCTGTTGTAGGCTTTCAGAACTACTTTAGCTAGTATGAGCATCAAATGACTAAATGTAAGGCCCATGGCAGTCCAGAACTGATCATGTAAGGTTCTTAATAGCTTAGGTGTAAACTACTTTTGAATTGTCCTCGTGTAAAAGGTAGTGACCTGTGAAATTCATCTTAGGTGACTTGAGCCCCAAAATTCATTCCAAGGAGTTTCCATTCAATTTTTCACTTCTTAGGATTGTTTTATTGTCCGAAATTCGTTCCTGCTATGACCTCTGAATACCTATTACTCTACATTAAGTGTATCTAAGTTTCTTGTTCACTGGAACACGAGAATTCTTAATCATTACTCATACAAGTTTGGAAAGATGATGGAATAATAGTTGTAGGAAGAATACATGTAACAACAGTTTCTGTGATGTGTTCTCATTTTGCTTTTTTTTTTTTTTTTTTTTACAATCAGATAATCCATTTTTGCCCTAAGTTGGTCAACGGGAATAGCATAAGTCATATACAAATTGCCACCTCATGAACTCAGTCTAATAAATCTGATTGGTTTATATATATATATATACATACACAAAAAATACTGTTTCGTCATCTTTCGTGAAGATGAGGGGGCTGTCGTTCGATATAATGCAATGTGAATGTGGCATTTAAGCATATACTTCACTAACTTACGACTTCCATTTCTTGCAGAAAGCTTGTGGATTTTTCGCCTAGTTTGATCCTCCAATGTGCCCACGTGGAATGGAAGTGAGACCATATTTAATAAAGCAAGTAAAGGATTTACAATCCGAAGTGGTTGTGGTTAAGGGTTTTGTGAAAACGCTTAAATGTATTGTGAGAGCATCGTGGGCTATCATTGCAATTATGGGAGCACTGTTGTTGAAGGCATGGAAGTGATGTGTTGTCAAGATCTTGTTTCTTGTGTAAATTTTGTTGTTAGAATCTGATTCAGCTATGTAATGGCATAAGTTATATGATTTGTATCCAGTTAATTTTGTTGTGTAATGTGTCAATGACAGGATAAAGGTTAGAACAGATTCTGATTCAGCCATGTAATGGTGTACAAACAGATTAAGCTATGTCAATTTTCTGCATATTTTCAGATTAAGCTGTCAAAATACTCAACACAGGCTGTCCAAATACTCCCAAAATATTCAAAACAGGCTGTCCAAATACTTAACACAGGCTGTTCAAATACTCAACACAGCCTGTCCAACAGTTAGTTTCACATATACAAACCATAATCCATCCTTAAAATGCCACAAAAATACAAGCTGGCCATTCCCTTCTAACATTCCATTCATTACTGGTTCACAACACCATTACTACCAACAAAAAAGATAAGGGAAATTGAAATCCAGCAGTCTTGGTAATCCTTAAGTGTGCTGAGTCACGCCACTGCACCCTTCTAGTGTCTCTTGTGTAGTAGTCTCTCCAGTATCTTGCATTTCATCAACCCAGAAAAATTAGGAAAATGCATCTGTATAAAAAAATATTCAAAAACAATCCAACAAACAAAATAACACTCATATCTTACCAAGCCACCGTCTCCAGTTGGGGTCTCATTTCCATTATTTCCTCTTCGCCTCCCTCTTCCCTTTCCTCTCCAAGATACTCTGCCACCAACAAATATTGATCCACGCATGTCCCTAAAAAATGCTCGGCTACAAAAGAAGGTTTTTGAACAAAGTACTTCATGATTCTCCAATAAGATATCACAAATGCCAGTGACCCACTCTTTCTCTTCAAAGACCATAGTTAAGGGGAAAAATTAAAATACCTGATGACATCTCTCTGAGTGAACGACAACCTTTGTTTTTTTTGCACAGAAACTACAATCTTCACTCAAATCCACTAATGGTGTTTCGAAAACAAACAAAAAAAACAAAAAAACAAAGCTTGAAATTCAAGATTCAGGCACGGCTTTTCCTAGGCTTCAAGATTGGCGTGAGGAATTTGGGGGACCACAAATATCTAAAAGGTTTGAGAAGCCTGTGGGAAAGGGGATTTCTTTGATTTCAAGATGGACGATAGCGTATTGATTTCTGAAAGCAATTCTCGTGAACCAGTCATATGTGGACGGCGCCGTATTGAATTTTGTCTGAAAACAAACTTGCGTGAAAACAAAAATATGACTGAACGGCGCCGTTTAGAACATGCTCCATGTGTACTCCGAAATAATTGCTGATGTGGCTTATACGCGTGACACGTGGCTTTATTGCTGACGTGTTTTGAGCCTCCGTTAAAAGGATGGACGGAGCCTAACGGAAGGGCCTCATCGCCAAAAGTATGGAATATAAGGGCTTTAGATTTGAAATTTGAAATCTAAGGACTAAAATGCAAAAAGGGTAAAACCCT
>CM025854.1:17143337-17197162 GCA_003952965.2 Morella rubra
GTCTCATTTCACTTCCTGAATAGATTGCTGGAGAAATGTGACTGTAAAATGTGAGAAGGCCTTTCCTTCCATGTGATTCTTGGATTTGCCTCAGATTGGTCCCTAAAATACCAGTGGTGTAGAAACAAAAAAGAATTTAAAGGCTTAGTGGAAGAAAGAACAGACGAGATTGGACTTCGTGTGCTTGTGATCAAGTCTAATAGTAGTACCAAACTTGCTGCTGTCTTTTTGTTGATGTTTGTACAGGATTAAGGTTCTAGATACTCTCCATCATATGATAGTATCTTGCATACATATCCTCCCACAATTTGCAATGCAACCACCGTCCGCCTCTGTTTCTGATCAATTTTATCGGGCCCCATGCTGAACACAGGACATGGTATTTAGAGGCATTTTCTGAACTTTAGTGTGGGATCTGAGGCCGGGTTTTCCATCTGTCATGCTCCGAACAAGGAATGCTACGTGCGTCGTCCACTTTTAAAAACGAGGCAGCAGTTTTGCTCAACGACAAACCCAAGGCGGCAGCCGTTTAATTGACTTTAATAAAGTCTACTTGAAGGTATGAGCTTTTTTTACTGGATTTCGCCTAACAGCCCCTTGTGATGGTCGAGTGGTCGAGCGAAATTTTATTAGGATTGTCATTGGCGGAAGCCTTGACTTGCCCATCCCTCACATGTCAAGTTCCATTAAGAGAGTGTAGAAGTTTCTCACATGATGTGATTTGGATTGATCGGAGCCGGAGATCGTGAAGAAATGAGAAGGTGCGGGTTCACACTCTTTAGACATTCTCATTTATGATTATGAGAACGAAAGAAAATTGGGTGCTTAGTTTACGCTGCCCAAACACCATTTTTGTTTACGGGGGATAAAAAAAAAAAATTAAGTACTTGATGTCTAGATTTTGATCCCTTTTAACAAATAATCATTCTTAAAGTATATAGTTCACACGAAGTCTTCCAATCATAAGTTGATATGCATCATAAAAAACTGAAGTATTGTAATTTTTTGTTTTTTAAAATAATTAAAATATTTTAGATTGTTTTATTTTGATACTTTTCCTTCGTGATTTAGCAATTGGTTGGTGGAAAGAACGCGTCTTGCTCAATAGGCGAAGACTATCTGTTATGATTTATGCTATCCTCCGGTGATGTTTTGAAAATTTTTATGATGATATTAAAAATTTTATTAGTATGCGTGTTGTAATTATTTTTAATGATGTTAAAAAATAAATGTTCGGATTCCTAAAATTCTCAAAAAAACCGAATGTACCCTCAACTTGATTTGGATTTATGGCTTCAGAGATACCAAATTTCTCGCCACTGTTCTTCCGCAATTGCGATTATGATAATGTTTTAAAGTCAAATCTTTTATTAACATGGAGGGATCTCACATCAGAAAAGGATTGCGGTAATTTGGATTTTTCTTCTACAAAATTGCGATTTTGTAATTTTTTTTTTTTTGGGCACATCGCACTGTAAAATATGAAAGGGAATACAATTATCATCAATAAAGCCAGTAATATTAGAAAGCAAGGAGATGTACCTGTTGATTGACTCTTTTCGGCACTGCAACGAATAGCACCAGACTGGCTTGAGCTTGGTAAATTCCTTCCGAATGGCAGAGAATCAGGTCTTATTTAATCCAACACATGGGTGCCAAGGGCACCTATCCTCCCAATCGTGTCTATCACGGCCTATGTCATAACTGAGGACCCTTTCACAATATCCAACAACGCAGTTTAGAATCTGATTCAAACCCCACCCGTAGGTGGCTTCTTTTGTTAGCGTCACAGGCCAAATTCTGAAAAAGAGGTCTGCTATCTTCTGCGGCACCAAGTGTGTCCATCCATAATTAGCCAACTCACAGGTGCCAAGCACACAATAAGGCTACACAGAAATCACTCCAACATTTAAAAACGTATAAAGGAAAAATCAAGACCCTTATAACTCATGGGCCTTAATTTTTGAAACCAATAGACTATACAATGTTCCCACAGAATGCTAATCACACGCTAACACTCTGCTCACACATTGTGCACTCAGTCATAATGTCTGCACTAGGGACGGAGCAAGGAGACCATGGCGCCAGGCCCCCTAAAAATTAGATTATTCCATTAGTCTATGTGGTTTACACTTTTCTCGAAGGTCATACTTTTTTTGAATTATTTTTAATTTATTTTCTGTATTTTCTCATTTGATTTGTGTTTTTACAATTTATTTTAAAGATTAAATACATTTTACACCCTTAAACTATTGGCTATTGATACTTTGTTTCCCAATCTATTTTTTTAATTACATTGCACCAACTATAGATTTTAAACACTTTACACCCACTATTAGTATAACATTTTATACCGATCAACTATTGATTTCAAAAAATTATGGAGACAAAATTGTCATTTTACACACAATAAAATTATTTTCCATCCAAATTAACCAAAAATTATAATAGAAAATGCAGTGTTTTGAATCAATAGTTGATAGGTTTAATGTCTTAATAATAAAAGAAGGAGGTGCAAAGTATCATACCACCCAAACCTCATAGGTGCAAAGGATAATTAACCCTTATTTTAATTTATGTCACTTTCTTTTGTAATTTTCAATTATTTATTTAATATCCTTATATTTTTATATTTTTTCAAAGGATGGAGGGTCATAATTGTTTGTAGAATTTTTCCAATTTTTTAGTATTTTTTATTTAATTAATATTTATTTTTTACTGTTACTCACGTCAGCAATTTCGTTTGCAAGAAGGATGATAGCACTAATTTAGGAAATTGTCGCTATGCATAGATATTCATAGAAAAAAAATTATAGTAAGAAGTAATCTTAAATAAACTTAAATCACATGAACTAACATAAATAATTTACTTAGTAAGATTTTTAGAATTTTTGATAGAATTATGAATATTTATGCACATTGGAGTGTTATAGGTTTTTATATAAAAATTGGTAAAAAAGTTTTAAAATATTTAATTTTTATTAAAATTTTATAAAGGTATAGAGAAAGTATTTTTTTAATAAAAAAAATATTGAAATTTGATGAAAAAGTATGGAGATATAATATTTATTAATTTTTTTAAAAAAGATATTAGAATTTGTGTAAAAAATTATTGAAATTTGAATTAAAAGCCAACGTATTTGTGTAAATTTTTTTGAAATTTTAGATGTTTTTTTTTTTTTGTAAATTTGTTGCATTCATTAGAATTTAGAATATTTTTCCAAACTAATATTTCCTTAATATTAATTGTCTACCGTACCGGATGAGAAATTCATTTGTCTGGAATGTATTCAAGTTGCCAAGAAAAACGAATATACTATTTTATACGATGGCATATCGCTTAGGAACTACTACAACGGTCATTTGATGGATCGCGATTCTCTCGAGATCCCGTACAAATACAAATATCTTATTAAATAAGCAGAGTCCCCACGACCGACGTTGCAAATTACCAGCCATGCCATCCATCGACCGTTTTTAACTCCCAGATGACCGTTATGGCGGCTCAAATAAAGGAAGAAATAATTTTTTTTTCTTCTTATAAAAAATAATAAATAAACTGACCATTATGGCCAACGAACCATCTGAAGTTCAGATTCTGAACCCTTTTAGAAGGGCTTAGCTGTGAACATGTCTCGTCCCCATTGATCCATACCGCGCAGATTCTCAAACCCCAACAATATCGAACATTATTTATTAAGCATTCAAGTAAGACCACCTCCAATTCGGCTCTTCTTCACAAATCGAATAATTCAAAACCCCGCAACGTCGTTCACGGCAAGTGAAAGAAAAATCCACTCCAAAGCAATTCTCCTGTCTGTTAAGAAAAAATCTGATTAGAAATGGCTAAGGCGGAGGAATTCGTTAAAGCGGTCGAAGACGGGCTCAAGCTCGCCAAGCGCGTGTACTTCGGGAAGGACAGAGCAGTGGCGGCCCCGAGGCCGCCGCCGCCGATGGACAAATCTTCGTCCGCGGCTAGCTCTTACCTACTGCCCTCGGCGCCGATGGTCTACGCGGTGATCTACGATCCCTCTATCGTGGATAACCCGGACGTACCCAGCTATCAGCCGCACGTGCACGGCAGGTGTGAACCGCCGGCTCTAATTCCGCTCCAGATGAACGGTATCGAGCTTGAGGTGGATTGCCTCCTGGACACTGCATTCGTCACAGTGCGTGGGTCGTGGAGGGTCCATTGCGTCATGGGAAGCCGGAGTTGTGATTGCCGCATTGCCGTTCCTATGGGCGAGCAGGTGCACTTCTGAATTCGACTTTTAATTTTGTGATCAAATTTGGGGCTGTTGTGGGTTTTGACTTTGGGGTTTTGGTAAAAAAATTTAAGTAACGTTTTTGAAAACGGAACGTTGCTTCTTTTAGGACCATGTGAGAGAACTTTCCTTCATAGGTCTAACACCAAAGAATAAAGTCGGTCGGATAGACACCTATAAAATGAAGCATCTTTATCCAGATTAGGAATCTTTGCCATTGTAATGTTTTGGAGTTATGAAAGTCTTTAGTCCTACATCATTATTTCGAAGTTCTTGGAATTCACTTATATGATGTTCTCAAGCCATTACATGATTTGGCTAACAGGGTTCAATTCTAGGTGTTGAGATTGATGAGCTTAGAAACACATATCGTACTCAACTTGTTGTGAGGGAACACCTTGATGGCATTGCAAAATCAGCTCGAACTGAGGATGGGGGATATTTAATGCCCCATTTATTTACCTTAACAATACCCCAGGTATCCACTAATTTTATAGACACAGGCTTCAATTTTGATTGTCGAGATTTTTGTTCTTTTTGGCTAAATCATCTTCTCCCCTGCCACCCCCCCCCCCGGGGTGGGGCAAAAAAAAAAAAAAAAAAACTGTTTCCAGGTTGATGGGGGTATCAATCTATCAATTACGATTAGGTGGTCCCAGAAATTGTTGTACAGTGAGGGAGAGTTCTCCTTGAATATACCCTTTACTTTTCCTGAGTATGTCACTCCTGCTGGAAAGAAAATTCCGAAGAAGGAAAAGATACAACTAAACCTGAACGCTGGATCTGAAACAAATGTTTTGTGCAAGACAAGCAGTCATCCTTTGAAGGTACAAAGTTGATTAACATTCCGTCACATAATTTTTTTACAATTTGGTATTCTTAACAAGTAATGTAATATTCTTGTTTTGACTTTTCCTTTTTCTCTTTTCTGACTTACATAGGAGACAAAGCGCAATGCAGGAAAGCTGGGTTTCTCATACGAATCAGAAGTTCACTCATGGTCAAGCACCGACTTTAGTTTCTCGTATACTGTAAGATTCAGATATCCTAACTTCTTTTGTTTTTTTGCTCCTCCCATTGTATTTTTCTCCCACAGATAATGGGTTCTGTACCTAAATATGGTCTTTTAGAATGTCTACTCTTGAAAAAGATGTTATTTACAAGATTTTAAGAAGATTAATACCTTTGGTAGTCTTCTAATGAGATCCTAATATGACATATCACAACATCACTCGACCCAAAAGTTATGACATATCACAACATCACTCAGCCCAAAAGGTTAACCATATGTTTAGACTAATGCGATGCTAAATTAACCCTTCATGCTTGAGTTCCTTTTTTCCATGTGAGACAAAACCCTATATGATTACATGTGCATATGCAATTATCTCCCTTCATACGTGGTCCATCACTAGTTGCTATAGTGATGGACTGTTCCCATGACCTTCTCCCAATCCTAGGACCGTCTCCTAGAAATACTTTGTGCATCATACTCAACAAACAATCTCCCATAGATAGAAGCCTTTTGACTAGAAGTTTGAACCGTTGGCCAATCCTAGAACCATCTCCTAGGACTACTTTGTGCACCATACAGCACAACACACTTTCCCTTAAATGGAAGCCTTTTATCTACCCTCTAGGGCATCTCCTGAAGTCAACTTGTGCACAATATTGCGTAATACATTCTCTCTCTATCTGAAGCCTCTTGCTGATCTTGTGTTATGTGTTCTATTATCACCTTATGGAAAGTATTGCACAAATTTTCTCAATCCGAAGCCTCTTTCTGATTTTATAGTCTGCTCCTAGGTTTGTTTTGTGCATTTTACTATATATCACATGCTTCCTTTCAAAGGAAAGTTTTTTTTTTTTCTTCCTTTTGGGTAAGCAAACACAAGCCTTTTGTCAATCCTATAGGTTAATTCTGGGGATCACCTTGTACATTATTCCACAATACACCTTACGGAGTGCTTTAGTGAGATTACAGTATAACATATTGGGGAAACCGCTCACCTGTGGGTCGTTTCCTAGGATCATCTTGTACATCATACTGCAATTCCAGTGGCTGTGATACCAGTTCTTGGGAAAGACAACACCTTGGAGTTCCTTTATATAAGACTATAATAACATAATATAGGGGACCAATCAACCTTGGAGTTCCTTTATATAAGACTATAATAGCATAATATAGGGGGACCAATCCACCTAAAAGTTTAAATTATAGATTTGAGCCCATGTTTGGCTATATTAACCATTTTCATTTGTGTAATTTTTTGCTATGGGTTAAGATACTCACATACTCATTTCACTATGGATTAGGATACTCATACATGCATATTCAGCAAAAGAGATGCATAGATTTATTTTTTCTGGGGATATGGGGGGAGGGAGATGGATACATAGATGATATCTTTCGTTGAAGCCATGTAGCTTGTATCTGTCACCAATTATACAATCTATTATTCTAGCCTGTCCACATTTTTCAGGTTTCTTCAAGTCACATATCTGGTGGGGTGTTCTTGCAATCTCCGTCTGTGCTTGATATTGATCAAAGAGAGATGTTCTGCATTTATCTTTTTCCAGGAAATCAGCAGAGTAGGAAGGTTGGTCAAGGAGTTAAGCAGAAAAAGAGATGTTTCGTGTTATTTCTTAATATTGATTTTGTTGCATATCTTCTCATCTCATTCAATCTGATAGGTGTTCAGAAAGGATATAGTGTTCCTTGTTGATATTAGTGGAAGCATGCGGGGAAAGCTACTTGATGCTACAAAGAATGCACTATTTGCAGCCCTTGCTAAGCTTGATTCAGAAGATACTTTTAGCATTATAGCTTTTAATGGAGAGACTTATCAATTTTCATTATCACTAGAATCGGCAAGCAAGGAAGCAGTTGAAAAGGCCATTCAATGGATTAGCATGAACTTTATAGCTGGGGGTGCTACCAATATCTCACTTCCCCTTAACATGGTATCCTTGGATTATTAACCAATTCCTGTAATTCACCAATTATGGTCAATTGACGTTTTGTATATGGATTTTTTTTACTCTAATGCCAATTTTCTTCCAGGCAATGGAGATGCTATCCAATGTCCGAGACTCAGTTCCTATTATCTTCCTTGTTACTGATGGGACTGTTGAGGATGAGAGACACATATGTGATGCAATGAAAAATTATGTGACAGATGGAAGATCAACATGGCCGCGTATATACACTTTTGGCATAGGTACTGGTTCATGGGAGTTAGATGCTTTGAAATCTTGAGCTGTAGCATAGTATCAAATTGCTCATGATTGCTTGTAGTTATATTGATTTCATATCTGATGAAAACATCTATTTGCCTGTCCTAGCTTTTGGCGACATTTGGCGATCATTTAAAATGTATTTCTTATTATGCATGTATGTATGGGAGTTCTGATTTCTTGTTTTATGTGTTACTTTTTTAGCTAACTAAATCTGAAAATATTTCAGGTGTATTTTGCAACCACTATTTCCTGCAAATGCTTGCAATGATCAGCAGGGGTCAACACATTGCTGCTTATGATATGGGTGGGTCTGTAAAATGAAATTGCAAATTGAATACTGATTACTTTCGTCCTGGGACCCTGCAGTTGTGGTTGTTGCCTTATTTGGTGATCTTTGTAACATTAAGACATGGAAACTTTTGAGATTTTCAGAACTTAGTGCTATTAAGTTAAACTGTACATTTCTTAGGTCTGGCTTTTGGGCCTCGTTCCTCCATTTTCTGTCAATGGCCATCCTTTCATTTTCTGCTGAAGGTCTAGAAGAGATTTAACTGATAAATCTTACAGCTTGTTTGTGAATCTTGAGACCTTGCTTTATTATGATATAGATAGAATACCTCATATACAGGAGTAAAAAAGTGCATGAGCTCCACTCAGTGCAAAAAGGCTAGTTTTTAGGACCATAAGAAGATCAATTCCAGGTACTTCAATGGGGCTTGCATGTTATAATAGTCTATACATAAATTGACAGAAAACCCACTAAGTCTACAAATTACAAGAGAATGATTTGAGTTCAGCCGGTGCAGTTAAGCTAGCAACAGCCATGGTCATCATGTGCTTTCCTGTGCTTTGATCATCTCACTCTTAGTATTCAAAATGTATGCATAGGCCATTAACGAGTATTCTTTATTAGGCAGTTCTCATTAAAAGGAAAACATGGCATAATTTATGTTCCATTCTTGTATTAGAAAGCTAACGTTTGTTTTCCTCCTTTTAATGGTCAGATTCCCTTGAGTCTCGAATTCAAAAATTTTTCACCAGCGCTTTATCTCCCATTCTTTCAAATATTACCATTGACAAATGGGATGAGCTTGATGATCTTGAGGTAATATATCTCTGTAGCTTTCTGCTTGTTTCCCCCTTTTTCTTAAGTGCTCTAGAAATTGTCCTTGTGTTTTTTTACCACATCTGGATTGCTCCAAAACTTCACTTGCGTGTGGCTTTAATTTCTTGAACTTTTTGCATTGACTATATATTCTAGGGACCAACTTTGATCTGCTTTTCAGTAATGATGATTTATCTTGTGGATAACTACTTTTCTCATTATTTGGAGGGAGGTGTGCTATCAGGCTTCCAATTGGGATACTTTTCTTAGCATTATAGTTCTTGTGTTTTTTCTTTTGGTATTCTGTGGTAATGGGTTTGGTGTATTCTCTATAGTTTGTCTGTCTTCTGTCTCCTAATTATACAGAAGGATACATTCTATTCTGCATCCCCTATCTCACAGAATCAGCCTTAGACATAGCTGCCACATATTGACATATTTATCTGACTTTGTATTCCTGTATTGTATTCTATTTCACCTTAGTTGTCTGCAAATATGGTGACAGGTGTGCCCTTCTCATATGACCGATCTTTCATCTGAGAATCCATTGATTGTATCTGGCAGATACCGAGGGAGGTTTCCTGAAAGTCTTAAAGCTAAAGGCATCTTGTCTGATCTGAGTGATTGTAAGATAGATTTGAAGATAGAAACTGTCAGGGACATACCTCTTGACTTGGTAAGAAAGCAACGTATGAGCTTATTTTTCAGTTATAATATTCTGAGCTTTTCTACTTCAAGTTATCATGTCTGTCGATATACATTTCCCTCTTCTTTTTTTTTTTTTCTTCTTTTGGTGGGGGGGAATCTCTGCCAGTTTTTTCAAGTTTCAATTCATTTTTCATAAAGATGCTCTACTTCGTTTGAGGTTTATGCTAACTAGATGGCAATCCAAGTCGGATCTGTCCTCTACTTGGAAGATCTCAAAATTTGTTTGCATTTTGTTTTCTATTTAGGTTGCATTAGTTTTGGCATAAATAGAGACCATAAGGAAACATTCTTGGTTGAAAATGCTTTTGGCTAAAACCACCAGTTTTCCTTTGTTTGGGAGAGACAAAAAAACAATATCCAAGAATATTTGGTTGGTCTTAAAAATAAGTAGTATTACCACTGACTGAGCAACCCAAAACTACTATGAACTTCGTTTTTCAAGTTTTATAGTCTGGGGTGGGGGTTTCCAAATCACTGGTCCATGCCTGCCTTGGTCAAGGAAATAGAAAGGACAAAAGATTTGCCTCATTGAGCTCTGGAAATTTCTGGCATACTCCTCATCACCTCCTAACACACTCACTCTTCCCAATCTAATCTTCCATCAATTTTCAAAACCACCATGGCCTTAGCTATATAGTCAAACCCACAGACTCCACAAACCCCTCTACAGGGGAAATCTTTGGCTCATAGGAAAGCAACTGTAACTTGCAAACAAGAAATAGAGTGAGGAAGTACTATTTGATTTGGGGTCTTGCTTATTGGTTTTTTCTTTTTTGTTTTTGGGTAAGGGTTTGTTTAATGTTATGCTGAGAATGATGCATGAAGTCTGCATGACACATATAAACGAAAGCAAGAGTTTGGAAAAAAACGAAAGCAAGAGTTTGGAAAAAAAATCACTCAAACAGAAAGCTCCCTTACACGAAGAGAGCATCTCTAGACACAGCCATTGAGCTCCATGTCGAACTTCAGACCCGACCCGTTTGTGCTTCACTATTCGGATAGGCTTTGAATGAAGCTAGTACCTTCTTGAATTTGACCCGTGGACAGCAGTGCAAATAAACGCAAATACGGAAGAACTTTGAAAAAGATCTGATTATGAACATGAAGAGCTAAGAGATGAGGGATTCATGAGGTAGAAAATTGGTTCCACAAAGGCTTTCTAACCAGTCCTCTCCTTGCTGCACAATCAACTGACAAGGAAGAAATTGAGGTTTTTGTCGCTTTAGGTGGGTGGATGGAGGTAATGAAAGTGTCCCTCTGAAAAATTGCTTAGGCATTCAAGACGCGTAAACTAGTTTCATCTCTGCATTGTTTACTCCACAGTTAATGCCGCCTACAGGGTTCTTCATTGGCCTATCCCTTTTGGGTATGCCTAATTGCATCAAAATGCGAAAAGCAAATTGGTTTATCTGTTCGACTTTAAAGCTAACACGACCTTGGTTAGGAGTTAATCTCATAAGCACTTTCCTCAAGAAGCTTATCTGCCTCATATGTCTTGATTGGCTTTTCTATTGTTTAATTTAATGGGGGCCTTGCCCAATGTCGCTATCTTCTGTGACAGGTATTTGCAAAAGAACAGATACTACTACTTACTGTTCAGGCATGGTTTTCAGAAAATAAACAGCTTGAGGAAAAGGTACGTGATTTGGCATTCTATCATCACCGCCACGACCTTCCACGTGTGGAGATTAAGTGGCTAGATCAGGGGTGGATTGAATTGCATGCGTAAAAAGTTCTAGCAAGTCTTTCTCTGATATCTGAGGGCTTGATTGGCGATGTCATGGGTCATTTATGCCTATCCAGGCTTCGCAATTTTGATTGTTGTTAAGAAAGAGAATCAGTGGTATCATATTAGATTTTTTCTTTGGCAGGTTGCAAAAATAAGCATACAGACTGCCATTATATCCGAGTATACCTGTATGGTCCTACTCGAGACCACTGAAGGAAAGATAGCCGAAGAGGCAGTTGAAGAAAAAGAGGTATGCAGCCTCTTGGATATTCTATGATATTCCCACTCCCATATGAAATTTTTTGATACCTCGTGAGTAGCAAGCACCAAGTTGATTTGAACCGAGTAATCTGATCACTGAAAATAGACTTGAGGTTATTTATTAGTATCAGCCCTTTTAATGGGTTAGAGGTATAAATGCAAGGGGTAATATCATAGTATGCTCTCTAATTATGGGCAAAAATCAATCATCACTCCTCAAGTTCTAAAATGTTTTATTACGACCCATTTTTAGATGTATGCCCTCAAAATCAATAATTTTAATTATTTTGTTAGTTAATCACGTGTATATATTGTATATTATTATTTGGGTACATGCAATGACATAAGATGTTATATTGTAGAGCAAAATTATAAAAAAGTCAGGCCAATGATTAATGAATCGGAGGCGGGGAGTATAATTTTTCGGATCCTTGTTGACTCACTTGTATTCTAGACTGAGTTACATAATAATGTTAAGGGTGTGCAATTTATCCGATTTCTATCGGAATTTCCGGTTCCGGTCCGGCCGGAATTCCGGTACCACCGGAACCCAAAAATTCAGAACCGAAAATTCCGGCGGAAATGCCTGAAATTCCGGTTCCGGTACAATTTTTTAAAATTTCAAAAAATATTGTAATTTTAGTTTAGAATTTGCCTCTTTCAATTTGGATTATTTCAAAAAATATTGTAAATATTGCCTCTTTCAAGTTGTTTAGTTGTTTACTTATTTATATGATTAATTGTTTGTTTAGTAGTTTTTTTTGTAATTTTAATTTAGAGTTATTTGACCATGTTTATTTTGTTTTGGCCCACAAAATACAACTTAAAAAATTCATTTTTGGGCCAATGGGCTCAAACTAAATCTGGACTTTTTAGGCCCAGATAAGGAACCGGAATTTCCGGTTCCGGTTTTGAAAATTTGGTTCCAATTCCGGTTGATTCCGGAATGGAACCGGAATGATAATAATGATTCGGTGGGTACCGGAACCGGAACCAGAATGGCCAATTCCGGCTCTATCCGTTCCGGTGCCCACCCTTAAATAATGTATAAATAGGTTTACACATTGTGCCTCTATAAGAGAATGATGGACTCTGTCATTCAGGTGGTGACCTTAAACAGATGAGTTGGTGCAATGTAAGAGTACATACACTGAATTAGATCAAATATGTTTGGAAACGAGCACTGATGTAGAGAATATATTTGTCCTTAGAGAGTTATGCAGACTTGTTTGTTGTGTGCTTGTGCTTTGACTGAGTCGTTTGATGATGATCTTCTTAGATCAAAATTTCAGATAATGTTGGGCTTGTGCATAGTAAGTGAATGAGATGTTTTTACAAGAAAATCTATCCCATGACCTTCCATTGTTGGTATGTGAAAATTTTATGTGGAAATCAAGACCAATTATTGATTTTATAATTTGTATCATATACTTGTGAAGATAAGTGAGCGTGTATGAGTGTGAGAGTGTTGACTAAAATAGCAATGCTGACCCATTACAAAATTACATGTCATTTAGACAGTGGTTGTACTTAACCGAATAAACACATCCACTAAAATAGTGAAGATTGTGTTTATGTTGGTGGCCAAAAGAAATATCAAGAATCATGAATTTTGTGTATGTATGATATACAACATGTGATGTGATCATGATAAGTAGGTTCTACTTGCTTTTATAAGTTGTGCTATGATTACAAAAATAGGATTATGTGTACATAAGTTGAAAGTTCTTGATACCCACTGCAAACACTGAATATAAATGTCATATTTTGCAATTTTTTCTTTCATTGCTGTGATTCAGTTTGAGGTACCATTAGTTATTAAAATCCCTATACTAATTATTCAGTGTGAGGTACCATGAGCTTTAATATACTTGTGAATTTTCTTTCTAGTATTTGTAGATTCATGATGCCAAACCCATTATCCGCCTGTGGGCTGAGTAGGGCATCCTGAGCGCCGTTTGGCCCCAAGGGAGGGCTGCTGCCCCCAATGGCTGGTTGGCCACAGGCTGGCTAGGCGTCGGCCACCTGGCCTCCTTGCTGGAGGCCAGGGGTTGGCTTGGGTACACTAGTGGCTGCCATGTGGCCTACCACTAGGCCTACGTTTTCTGTTCTAAAAATCAACCCAACCAAAACTAACTGATTTCTAATTTGTCCCATGTACTTCTTGTGAAAATAAATGAGTGTGTGTATGAGTAGTGCGGTGTTGACTAAAATAATAATGCTGACCCATTATAAAATTACATGTCATTTCCGCTGCGATCTCGCGGTCTAACACACCCATATGTTTTAAAAACAATCAGTCCGTGCCTTCTTTTGATTTGGCCGTTAAGTCATACGAAAAATGATGTTAATTGACCAAAATACATCTCTAATACAAAATGGAAATAAAATAAAATTAAAAATTCAAGAAATAAATTAAAAATAAATAGATTAATGAAATAGAGTTTCAATATTTTTATTTATAAAATATTACTTTTTATTTATATATATCATTTTTTTATGCATTTTTTTTAATTTTTTAGTAATTTGGACTTTGAGGGGCATTTTGGTCATTATGCATGTGGTTTAACGGCCAAATCAAATGGCAGATGAATTGATAATGTCAAAAGCATAAGGGGCGAAATTAAACATTTTGAAAACATAGGGGTTGAAATAAGGATACTATGGTATTACCTTTAAATACAAAGTTTGTCTCTATTGTTTCTGCGAAAATTAAATAAGTCTCTTCAAATATGAAGGATTTTAAACCCTCAGGGATTAATTTGATGGGTTTAAAAGTTTAGCTACTTATTTAATTTTGGACCACATGTACAAACTTTGTATTTATTTCTTTATTTCTATTTGGGTGTTTGTTTGTCAATATGATGGCGGTTACTTTTGCATTCCCCCCTTGTCTTTCAATGATTTCAACCGGGGAAAAAATAAAGTACGTCATTGGATAATGTGAATTTCTGATGGTCGATCTCCAAGGAGCAACGTGCCTCAGTATCAGCTGTTCATTCACCCTGAAGATCGAATAATTGAAAAGGATGAATTTTGTTGCTCCAGAACAATTTTGGGCGTCGAGTTTTTTTATCCTTTACTGTTTGTATAATGCCTTCAATTTTTCTGATCAACCTGACCATGCAATACTTTTTTAAGCAGGTAACAGATAAAAACCATTCTCGGAAAATGATAACCCTTGGCATTGGCTTCGGCGACTTGAGTGCAACTGCTGAAAATATTCCTCCAGGATCTGAGGAACTAAAATTGCCTGAAGCTGTCGAAATGTTTGTCAAAGCTTCAAACTGTTGCGTCAGTCTGTGTAATCACTGCTGTTGCATGTGCTGCATCGAAGTTTGTTCCAAGATGAATAACCAATGTGCGATCGCATTAACACAGCTTTGCACTGCGGTTGCTTGTTTTGGCTGCATTGAATGTTGGGCAAGTGTTTGCTGTTCTGGTAGTGATGGACGATAGAAACTTAGTTCCAAAGTCCCCTTGTAAATCTGTTGGTCTTGATGTTTCATCATGTATAGATAGGAGGACATGGATTTTCTCCGGCTCATCGTGACATACCTGTGATTGTAAGTAACCTGAGTACAATTATGATGGCTTTCTTCTTTGCCACAAGAAGTCCAATTACTATGTAAAGACACTGTTTTTGGTGCACTGAACCTCAGCTGGCTGCACAAGCATCAGCTTCCTGGTCTATATTATATGTTTTCTGGAGTCGTAACTCGACTAGGCTGCAAAGACTTATTAGAAAGTGTACACGAGTACATGCAACCCCAGTTATGAACCCCCTTATTCGACTAGTCCACAGGAGATATGAAAGCACACAGGGCAGCCTGGACTGATCCTATTCCAAACTTAGCGGCATTTGTGGACAGTAGACACCACCAGACGAAGGGGCTCTTAAAATTAATTTTGACGTAGCTGTTAAAGCAAACTGACCGTGTGCAGCGGCAGTATGCCGCGATAGCAGGGGCAATATCCTTCGAATTCGCCTTAGCAAAACTCATGGCTCATCCCCTTTGAAGGGTGAGGCTCGTGCTGCTCGTTTGGCCTTTTCTTTGGCTGCGGAGTATTCGGGTGATATTGTTTTGGTGGAAGGTGATTCTCTTGCTCTGGTGGACCTGGTTCTCACAACAGTCTCTACGACGCCAGATTGGTCAATTGAAGGGGAAGTGTGGTCTTTTCGCCGCCTTCTGTGCCAGAATGATCACTGGCGGCTCCAATGGACATCCAGGGAAGGGAATTCCCTGTCGCATAATATAGCTTGATGGGGATGGTCACTTGATAGTCAGGGGGATATTGATCTGGGGAAGTCCCTCCTAGTCTCCTTATTTGTGATAGCACTGCGTATAGCAGCGTGCTGGTGTGATGTACTTGTCATGTTATGTAGAAAAAAAAAAACCATTTTTATAGCAGACCACCCCTTAATTATCTTGTGATGCGATAAAATAGAGTCGGCCAAACCCAAGAATAAATAAGAGTGCTCGGGGTAAAGCCCTGGGAGAGTGTCTTGACAGTTTCCACGAAATCTCCAAAATCCAGGACACTACTCGGGGGTAAAGACTAGGGAGAAGAAATTGTTCGTCTCCACTAAACCTTCAAAAATCCTGTAGAGTGCCTGAACGGTCCTCGCGAAATCTCTAAAAAAAAGTAGGGAAAAGTGCTGGAGAATGCCTGGGGAAAAGCCTCTCGAGAGTGCTTGTTCAGTCTCTACGAAGTCTCCAAAAATTCAAGAGAGGGTCTGAATAGACTCTACGAGATCTTGAAAAAAGTCCAGGAAAGTTCCCGCGCTAAAGCCACGACAGAGTGTCTAGTCAGTCTCTATGAAATATTACAAAATTCAGGAGAGTATTTTGGGTAAAGCTCCAGAGAGTGCCAGATCGATCTCCACGAAATGTCTAAAAATTTAGAAGAGTGTCAGGGGTAAAAATTCGGGACAGTGCTTGGTCGATCAACAAGAAATCTCTAAAAATTCAGGCAAGTGCCCGGGGTAAAGCCCTAGGAGAGTGCTTGGTCAGTCTTCATGAAATATTCAAAAATTCAGGAAAGTGTTTGGGGTACAGCCTCTGGAGAGCGCCTGGTTCGTCTCCACGAAATCTTTGAAATTCTAGAAGAGAGTCTGTGGTAAAGCCTTGGGAGAGTGTCTGGTCGGCCTCCACGAAATCTCAAAAAATCTTAAGAGAGTGCTTAGGGTAATGTCGTGGGAGAGTTCCTAGTTGGTCCTAAGGTAACCTCGAAAATTTAGAAGAGTGGCTAGGAGGAGAGGGAGGGACGCTTACAAGGAATCAAGATTTGTCGAAATGCTCCAAAAGTTAACCATCTTCTATTTGCAGATGATTTGTTGTTACACCTAGGCTAATGTAAGAAAAGATATGAACTTGGATAGCTGTTTGCAGAAGTATATGAGCTGGTTGTGGCAACGCATTAATCGTTCAAAATCCTCCATCCATTTCAGTAAAAAATTTCATGGCTAGCAAGTTATTTTTTTCATGGAGACTCTTAATCTCAAGCGGCTTTCTCCCAAGGCTAAACATTTGGGTTTCCCATTCCTCATCCCACGTTCAAGAGGCCAAGCGGTTAAAGATATTAAGGAAAAGCTTATTCGAAAGATAAAATGTTGGAAGGCCAAATTATTATCACAAGCGGGTTGTAAAACATTAATCAAAGTTGTTACCGCACCGATCCCCACTTACCCCTTGAGTTTCTTTCAAATGCCACACAAATGGTGCCAGCAAGTGGATAAATCTCGAAGGATTTTTGGTGGGATTTGATCCAGAAAAAGGAGGAATTTGACTCTAAGAGCTTGGCAGTCTATCTGCACACCAAAGATGAGGGGAGGGTTGGGGTTAGGAATGATGAAGGATGTTAATAAAGAGGATTCACACTGATATGATTTTGTGTTTTTAACTCACACTTATTTCTATTCATGCTCTGTATATTTATACAACCCGAGGAGCCTAATTTTAGGCATTCAAAAGTATGTAATTGAAAAGGAATTTTACAATCACACTTAATAGCCATATTTACAGAAATAAAAAACGGATCCTAAAATCATGGGAGGCACAAAATCTGGTGATGTTTACGGTGGCAGGTAGGTTTGAGTTGGTACTTGCTTGATTTTTCAGTTTCCTTGATATGCCCCCGCAAGAACGGGCTACCATCGGATAGGCCGATCTTGTTTCGTAGATAGTCTGTCCTCTGTCGTGAAAGTGGCTTGGTGAGTAAATCTGCGAGTTGGTAATTAGTGTGAACATGCTGAACAGTAAGAATTTTTTGCTCAACCAAATCTCGCACAAAGTGAATGTCTATCTGAATGTGCTTCATCCGGGAATGCTGGACAGGATAAAAACTCAGCTGTGTTGCGCCCAAGTTATCACACAAAAGCAGAGGTGGCTGTGGTAATGTAAACTTCATTTCTTGAAATAGAGATAGCAGCCACATGGACTCTGCTGCAGCCATTGCTAAAGCCCTATACTCAGCTTCGGTTGAGAACCTGGCAACGACACGTTGCTTTTTGGAGCTCCATGAAATGGGTGTGTGACCAAGAAAAAGGAGATAAGTAGAGGTTGATTTTCTATCATCTAAACTACCAGTCCAATCAGCATCCGAGAAACATTTGAGGGCGAGGGTTGATGTTTTACTGATGTTGATGCCATGGAAGATGGTGTTCTTTAGGTACCGCAACAGTCTTTTAGTGGCTGTCCAGTGGGTCTGTGTTGGCCTATGCATAAACTGTGAGAGTTTATTCACGGCGAAGCTGATATCAGGCCGAGTTAAGGACATGTATTGCAATGCTCCAATCACTCTACGATATTCGCTTGAATCAACTGATGACGAACCATCTGCCAGCTTAAGAGAAACCGAGGTAGAGAGAGGAGTTGTGACATCCTTAGCTCCATCCATACATGTTTTTGCGAGTAGGTCTCGGATATACTTATGCTGAGTGAGAAACAAACCTTCTTTGGTAGGAATGACCTCAACACCGAGGAAGAAATGTAAGGACCCCAAATCTTTGATGGAGAATTTCTATCCAAGGTGAGTAATAACGCTTGCAACAAATGTCGAATTGTTTCCAGTGAGAATCAAATCATCGACATAAACTAAGCAATAGGCAACTGTGGAGCCAGCATGAAACACAAATAGAGAAGAGTCGGATTTAGCATTGATGAAACCAAATTCTAGCAGTGCCCGTTTGAGAGCAGAGTACCAAGCACGAGGTGCTTGTTTTAGCCCATATATTGCTTTGGTAAGACAACAAACATGATTTGGTTTTTCTGGACTCCTAAAACCAGGTGGTTGCTTCATATACACCTTTTTAGTGAGATGCCCATGAAGAAAGGCATTATTGACGTCTAATTGTCTTAAAGACCAACCTTGCATAACAGCAAGGGTTAAGACAGTGCGTATGGTGACTGGTTTTACAACAGGACTAAATGTCTCTGTGTAATCCAATCCTGGTCTCTGATGGAACCCTTTGGCCACGAGTCGGGCCTTGAAGCGATCAACAGATCCATCAGCATGCCTCTTAATCCGAAACACCCACTTACAGCCAACAATATTACAATCAGTCGGAGGTGGTACAAGTTGCCATGTATTGTGACGCATTAACGCAGTTAATTCAAAGGACATGGCAGCACGCCATCTGGAATCAGTGAGTGCTTCAGTAACACTCGTGGGTTCCAAGGAGGGGGGAAGAGGATGCTTAGTGACGACAAAAGATTGTTTTGGCTTATAGATATTATTCATGGATCGGGTAGTCATTTTGTGGGTGCGCAATTCATCATGCTCAGAGACAGCAGGTTTATGCACTGCTAATGGAGAAATTTGGCTCGAAATCAAGGGAGGAGACGAGAGGGTACTTACCTGGAGAGGAGGCGGTTCAGGGGATGACCCATTCGCAGATGGCGGCGAGACTTTACTACCCAGGTCCAGAGATTTGGTAGTTCCGAGTGGAGCCAAGAGGAGTTGCGGCAATGAGATCGGGGCAGAGGAGTCTTTGGCGGCTGATGGAGGTGAGATGGGCAGAGAGTTGTGAGGGTTTGATTTTTGAAAAGGGAAAGTCCCTTCATGGAAGATGACATGCCGAGAGTGAAAAATCTTTCGGGTATAGGGCTCAAGACAAAGATACTCATTTTGGGAGAGAGAGTAACCCACGAATGTGCATGGTTGGGCCTTGGGCTCAAGTTTATGTTTAGTATAAGGCCTAGTTAATGGGTAACAGAGGCAACCAAATTGCTTGAGCTTGAGGTAATTTGGAAGTTTGAACAATTTTGCAAACGGAGATTGATTGTTCAAAGTCAAAGTGGGCATTCTATTTATGAGATAGGCAGCAGTCTGAAACGCGTATGGCCAATATGAGAGAGGCATGTGAGCATCCGTGAGTAAGGTGAGACCAGTCTCAACAAGATGGCGATGTCGTCTTTCAGACATACCATTTTGTTGTGGAGTGTAGGGAGCGATTGTGTAACGACTAATCCCATGAGCGGAAAGGTAAGATTTGAGGCCAATATATTCCCCACCATTATCGGAATAAAGACTCTTTATATGGGTGTTAAACTTATTTTTCACAAGATTTCGAAATTGCGGAAAAATTGTTTGAACCTGGGATTTATGAGTCATAGGATAGAGCCAAATGTATTTGGTATAGTGGTCAACAAAAATAATATAATTTGTTGAGCCATCAATACCAAGTTCATGAGATCGGCCCCAAACATCCGTGTAAATTAATTCCATGGGAGCGGTGCTAGTGAGACCATGAGTATTAAGTGGTTGACGATGAGCTTCATTTTGAAAACATGAAGTAAAAGGAGATAAATGGCCATTCTTATTGATGGGTAAGGAAAAAGCATGAATTAAATGATGGACCAATTTGGACGATGGATGACCAAGTCTTTTGTGCCATCCATCGGTGGTAGTACGTTCATGAATATAAGGAACATCATTTTTGGAGGTTGGTGGTGGATGCTCTGGAAATGGGTACACTCCGTCTTCACATTCGCCTTTGAGTAGTGTCACCCCTGTGATCCGATCCTTCACCAAAAAATAAGTAGGATGAAATTCAAGGTAAACATTATTATGCTTGGTGAAGTGGTGAACGGAAATAAGATTTTTTTGAATTGTGGGAACACAAAGGGTATCACGTAAATGAAAGACACGATTAGACGATGCAAGGGATAATGAACCAATATGAGACACAGGCAAACCTGATTCATCACTAATGACCACCTCATAAGTACCATCATATTCAGAATTAATCGAGAGATGAGAAAGATCGGTGGTCATATTGTGAGATGCCACCGAGTCAATGAGCCACTTGTGATTTTTTCTTTGGGAGGATGCTGCACAGTTTGCAGTGAATTCAGCTGAAGAAATTTTGGGACAATTTTTAGCCGTATGGCCCAACTGATCACACCATTGGCACTTGGGGCTTATATTTCCTCTGGCCCGAATTTGAGGACCCATTTTTGTGGTGTCCATTGTTGCTGCGAGCTTGTTGGAGGAGGACTTAGGGCTTGGTTTATGCTGTCTAGGGGCACCTCCTTGCCGATGAGAGTAATTAGTAGTGGGAACAAATGTTGCTGCCGAGTGATTCTCCAGCCATCAAAGGTAACTCTCATGACCTACAAGAAGATCATGTATTTCCTCAAATTTTAGAGAGGTCTCACGAGCACGGATGGGTGCTGCAATTTCTCTAAATTCTGGACCCAAGCCATTGAGAATGTAGAGAGTTAAATCATCATCCGAAATCGGATGATCAATGATTGCGAGTTCGTCGGCAATCATTTTGATTGCTTGAAGAAACTCAGTGACAGTGCGATTTCCACGAGTGCTCAAGGTCAAATCTTCCTTGAGTTGCATCACGCGCGTCCGTGATTTGCCCGCATATAAACGGGTAAATGCTGTCCAAGCCACATGGGATGTTTTGTATGCGGCAAGAAGTGGAGTAACAGTGGAGGATGTGGAGGCAAGAATGGTGTGGAGAATGAGTTTGTCTTGGTGAACCCAGTGGGAGTTCGCGGCTTTGGAGGCAACAGAGTTTGTTGCATCAATGGCAGGGCATTTTTTGACACCAGTGACAAAGTCAATGAGATCATACCCAATGAGCAATGCTTCAAATTGAGCCCTCCACTGAGGGAAGGTAGAAGGGGTGAGTTTTTCTTTGATGGTGGTTGCGGCATTGATGGTGATGACGGGTGAATCAGTGGTGGATGCAGAGATGGCAGCCATGTCACAGGAAGGGAGAAAGAAAAGCTACTCATTAGAGGTCTGATGCTCTGATACCATAAAGAGGATTCACACTGATATGATTTTGTGTTTTTAACTCACACTTATTTCTATTCATGCTCTGTATATTTATACAACCCGAGGAGCCTAATTTTAGGCATTCAAAAGTATGTAACTGAAAAGGAATTTTACAATCACACTTAATAGCCATATTTACAGAAATAAAATAGGATCCTAAAATCATGGGAGGCACAAAATCTGGTGATGTTTATGGTGGCAGGTAGGTTTGAGTTGGCACTTGCTTGATTTCTTCAGTTTCCTTGATAGTTAATTCTGCTTTGTTGGCAAAGTTAGCGTGATATCTCCTGACTTACCCGGATCGCTTATGGGTGAAAATGAAAAAATGCAAATACATTTAAAAAATGGCGAGTTGTGGACAGCAAACCTTGGCGGCCACCCATCTTGGACATGGTTGAGTATTTTCCAGATCTGTAAGGTGCTCTAAGAAGGTTTTTACAAACTGGTGGGTAATGGAACTAAAATTACAGTTTGGAACTTCCCCTGGTTACCCGAAATGCCTCAATTTAAACCTTGGGTGAGAGACCAAAGTATTCCATGTTGGAGAAAAGATAAGGAATTCTATTCTAGAGGGATGAGTGAAGAGATACTATTTCTGAAATTTTCTTTCACTGTATTGCTTCTCAATGGCTTGCTTTGTGTCAATGCATACATGGGTATTTATAGGCTTATGAATACATTGAGCATTAACTCTAAATACATGAACTACCCAAGTACATGAATACCCTAAGTACATGTATTACTACTTTCAAGATGAACCTACACTAGTTCATGAATCTCCCAAAAGACACAACACTTCGTTGAATTAAAGTTTATTATTCAACACCCTCCTTTAAACTTTATTCTTGGTAACTCCAAGTAACATTTGTAACTTGCTAAAATATCGTATTTGAGAGGCTTCATAAAGATATCTGCAACTTGATCATGGGTCTTCACAAATTTGACTTCCACTTCATTCTCGAAGAAAATGAAATCTTGTATCTATATGCTTGCTTCTATAATGAAAGATCGGGTTTTTTGCCAATGCAATTGCCGACTTGTTGTCAACAAAAATGTCTGTTGGTTCCTTTTCTGCCATGTGTAGTTTCTTTAATAAACTTCTCAACCAAATTGCATGACAAACACAAGATGTCGCGGCAACATATTCAGCTTTACATGTGGAGAGTGTCACAATTGGTTGCTTCTTGGAACTCCAAGTAAATGCTGTATCTCGCAAATAAAAAATACAAACCCGATAGTGCTCTTCTAATCATCCAAGTCTCTGGCCCAATCACTATCACTATACCCCACAAGCTTAAATTCATTAGAAGATGAATAAAGAAGGCTGAAATCAATAATACCTTTGACATAACGAAGAATCCTCTTCGCTGCTTTGAAATGCATTGTGCTTGGTGACTCCATATATCGGCTAACAAGCCTAACTCCAAAAAGTATATCTAGTTTTGTACAAGTCAAGTATCTCAAAATTCCAACAAGACTCTTGAACATTGTGGGGTCTGCCTTTTCTCCTTCTTCATACTTGGACAATATTACTACACATTCAAATGGAGTGCTCATGCATTGACAATCTTCCATCTTGAACTTCTTGAGAATTTTCCTTGCAAAACCTTCTTGAGAGATAAAAATTCCATCCTCCCCAATCGAGCAACTGGGGCAAACACCTCTCCATAGTCAATCCTGGGACATTGGCTATAAACCTTTTGCCATCAATCTTACCTTGAACCTTTCTACTTCTCCCTTGGCATTTTCTTCACTTTGAAAACCCACTTCATACCAATGGGCTTTTGTCCCTCTGGTAAAGTTGCCAACTCCCAAGTATCATTCTTCTTTATGGATTTGATCTCCTCATCCATGGCAATTTTCCATCTTTTGTCTTGCACCGCTTTTTCAAAACCTATTGGTTCACAATTGGGATGCCCTTTCACTTGAACTTCCTTCATGAAAAGATGATCAAGGAGTACTAGGAATTGTTGGTGATCGAGGAGGTGTTGTCAACTCTTGTTCATCATTTCTTGGATCTTCATCTTCAAGGAATGGAAAGAAATCATATCTTTCCTTTTCTTGCTCACTCCAATCCCATAAACCTTCTTCATCGAATTCCACATCTCTACTAATGATTGTCTTCCCAACACTTGGATTATAAAGCTTGTAGCCTTTGGATCTTTGATCATAGCCGATGAAGATGTGCTTTTTACTTTTATCATCTAGCTTGGATCTCTCTTCATCCGGCACATGTGCATAAGCAATACTTCCAAAAACTTAAGTGATAAATACTTGGCTTGATTCCGCTCCATTCTTCTTGAGGAGTTTGTCTTGCAAACTTTTTGTGGGACATCGATTTGATAGTACACGCACAAGCAACTGCTTCCGCCCAAAATTCTTTTGGTAAAGCTTTGCTTTTCAACATACTTCGAGCCATGTTGAGAATGGTTCGATTTTTTCCTTTCAACCCCCATTTTGTTGTGGAGATCTTGGAACCGTTAAAGGATGGTGAATACCATTTTCTTGACAAAATCTTTTGAAGGCATTTGATGTGTATTCACCCCCTCTATCGGATCGTAAAGCCTTTATTTCATAGCCACTTTGTTTTTCAACAAGTGCTTTGAAATTTTTGAATGTTTCAAATACTTCCGATTTTTCTTTGAGAAAATAAACCCATGTTTTTCGGCTAAAATCATCAATAAATAGAAGGAAGTATTTGTTCTTACCAAATGATGGTGGATTGAATGGGCCACAAACATCCGAGTGAACAAGTTGTAGTGGTGTTGCTCTTGTACTAGCCTCTTTGGAAAGCTTTTTCTTGATTGCTTCCCAAAGAGACATCCTTCACAAAGTTGATTTGGATGCTCAATAGAAGGCAAGCCATTCACCATCTTCTTTGGCTAGCAATTGAAGTCCTTCAAAATTCAAGTGTCCAAGTCTCAAGTGCCAAAGCCAATTTGAATCTTCAACACAAGTTTCAGCATTTTGCCACATCGGTTTGAATGTTGAGTAGAAACATCCTATTCTTTGTCATAGGAACTTGGGCTATCAAATTTCATCTCTTATTGAAAGACTACGATTTTTCATTAGAATATCATAGCCTTTCTCTAAGAGTTGTCCTAGACTCAAAATATTGCTCTTCATGCTTGGCACATAATAAACATTAGTAATAAATTGATGGCTCCATTTTTCAACCGAATCAAAATTGTACCTTTTCCCTTGATCGAAACTTTTGACAAATCTCCGAAGCTCCACAAACTTTTTTTATCTCCGCACATATGATTACTTGCCGCATTGTCAAGATACCACAAATTCTTCTCTTCATTTTCTTCTCCTTTGTACGCCAACAACAAAGTGTGCTCCGTTTCTTCTTTTTCGACATAATTAGCTTCTTCTTCAACATTGTTAGTGCTTCTACACTCCCATGAATAATGACCATATTTTTCACAATTGAAACATTGGATTTGGGATTTGTCATACCTCCTTGGATTTGATCTTGAATTGTTTCCTTTTCCACGCCCTCTTGATGATTGTCCCTTTCTCCATTATTGGCTCCACCTCGTCCTCTTCCTCTTCCTCTACCTTGGCCACGTCCTCTTCCTTTGACCTCCATCTCGCTCCTCTTCCTTTCAGAGAGAGCTTTGTAGCTAGAACTTGCTCAAATGTTCTTCCTTCTTCTTGAGCCTTTCTTCGTGAGCTTGTAGAGATCCCATGAGTTCATCAATTGTGATGGTTCCAAATCTTTCGACTCCTCGATAGCCACAACGATGTAGTCGAATTTTGATTGCAAAGAACGAAGGATCTTTTCAATGACACGAACATCTTCCAACTTTTCTCCGTACCTCTTCATTTGATTGGCTATGGCCAACACGTGAAAAGTAATCCTCATTGACTCAGATTCTTTCATGCGTAAGACTTCAAATTCACCTCTTAGTGTTTGAAGTCGAACCTTCTTCACTTTGTCCACTCCTTGGTAGGAGGTTTGTAAAATCTCCCATGCTTGCTTGGAGGTGGTGCATTGCCACTTTTTGAACATAGCTTCATCCAAACATTGATGGATGAGCATGAGCGCTTGTTGATCCTTCTTCCGGGTCTTCTGAAAAGAATCCCTTTGAGTAGGACTCAAGTGCGCATCCTCTAGGCTCTTCAAAGCCTTTCTCTACAACATCCCATGCATCTTGGGATCCAAGCAACGCCTTCATTCGAATGCACCAATTATCAAAAGTTTTTCGAAAGGAGAGGAAAATGAAAGGGAAATGTGAGTTGGCCATCTTTTGGTTCAAGAACTGTAGCTCAGATACCACTTTGTTAGAGAAAAGATAAGAAATTCTATTCTAGAGGGAAGAGTGAAGAGATACCATTTCTGAAATTTTCTTTCGCTATATTACTTCTCAATGGCTTGCTTTGTGTCAATGCATACATGGGTATTTATAGGCTTATGAATACACTTAGCATTAACTCTAAATACATGAACTACCTAAGTAAATGAACACCCAAGTACATGTATTACTACTTTTAAGATGAACCTACACTAATTCATGAATCTCTCAAAAGACACAACACTTCGTTGAATTAAAGTTTATTATTCAGCATTCCATGTGATCCCGAGCTGGAGGTGGCTGATTTAATTGACCAGAATACTCAACATCTGGTCAATTTATTTGATAGGGAGACTGTAGAGGCCATAAAAAAAACTCACCTACCAGGGGGGATAAAGTGGATAGCAACCAGCGGTTGCTAGAGGGGTCGAGAGAGTTCACCACTAAGTCCATGTGTCGTACGATAATGCACAAAAGATGTGCCCAAGTGGGCGGATTGGAATATGAATCATGGAAAACCTTGTGCAAGATGACAATCCATGAAAGGCCTTAAACTGTTTTTATGGAAGGTGGCATGGGAGCTCCTCCCAACGAGAGGCAGAATTGCAAATCAAGTTCACCAGGTGAATGAGGACTAGGAGTTGTGTTGCCTCTTCACCTCAGTGTGTGAAACAGGGAAACATCTTATGCTTGATTATTGCTTTTCCAAAGTTCTCTGGCTGGCCTCTTGATACTCTGGCGTTGGGTGAGTTGTCTATGAGAGAATGGATTAATGTAATCCCACATCCATCAAAAATGGAATTTCGATAGATGAGTAGCAGTACTTCCAGTTATTTTCCACAAATGCCATGGACTTGACCTGGTTTAACAGAAACTTGGCAACTCATGGAAAATTCTACAAAGATCCTTGTGAATTGGCTGAACAGATGAGAAGGGTGAGTGGAGCTCATCCACAAATGCCATGGACTTGACCTGGTTTAACAAAAACTTGGCAGCTCATGGAAAATTCTACAAAGATCCTTGTGAATTGGCCGAACAGATGAGAAGGGTGAGTGGAGCTCATCCATAAATGCCATGGACTTGACTTGGTTTATTAAAGTAAATGTTGATGAGGCAGTTCGCGAGACATTCATGATAGCAGTTGCTGTTCTTAGAGACTGCAATTGGTTGTTTAAGGGAGCTTCGACTTCGGCTATAAAGATGGCGCTGATATCCCCACTAGATGTAGAGGCCGCGGCAGCTCACTTTAGAATCCTAGAGGCGCAAAAAGAGGTTTCAACAACATAATCATTAAAGGGAGTTCAGGGGTCGTTGTTTCCGCAATCAACTCCTTCCCTAGAAGAGTCGAATGGAGAATCCATGAGGTGATAGGTGATATTCAGAGTGCTCGCCCCAAAGAGCTTCATCTTGGAAGGTCATACATTTTTGAAGAGGTGCCAATATTGTCGCGCACCACCTTGCTCGTTTAGCTGCCTCTAGAATTATTTATAGAGATTACCCCTTTGTTCCTGAGCATTTAGATGGTCTATTCTAGTTGAAAATCTCAACCCCTTGATTGTATTTATTTTTGTTTGATGAATAAAGGATGTTTTGATAATAAATAAAATGAAATAAAAATACAACAAAAGAACCAAAATAGCTGAAAAAGACTCGGTCGGGCAAACGATGGACAGATTGCACAAACAAATTTTGTCCTTTGAAGTATAAGTTGATGTAACCCTGATTACCCAACTCTTCTCCCTCTAATTAATATTTTCCTAGTATCATCTCTCTTTTATTAGAAGTTGAGTAGTATTTGTGTGTGCATAATACCCAAAACACAAGTAAGCAACATAAAAGGGGAAAAAGAAAATTCAAGTGAGATTCACAAACATACTTCTTCAAAACTATTGTTAATAAGAAGAAGAGGCTGTATGAGTTGTACTTCTACTCTCCATTCTAGTCGAACACTTCAGCAGCATTATATAGTGTTTTCCATAATCTAAATCCGAGATAGTGTATAACATTCACTTGGCAATCGGTCATTATCTCCAATTTTAGTTCTTTTTTTTTTTTTGTAGGCATGTCCGATTTTTGTTCAATCATACTCAATCAAGTTTAGTCCCACATTTGAGACGATTGTCCTCCAATGCAATCCAACCCAATTCTAAGTGCGTAACCGGATCAATCAACTTTTCTTTGAGAAATCTTGTCTCGCGCCAATAGGCAAAAAAGCTCCAAAAGTCGCAAATTTATTCACCATCTTTATCCAATATGCCTATAAAGCTTTTCCACAGTCCTAATCTGATCTGAAGCACCTCAATGTCTCAGCGCTTGTGTATAAAATGCTTATTCAAGTGTTTGGGGTCCTTTCAACTCGTATACAACTAGTATTGTTTGAGACTATATTGCATGTGATTCTGACTCTCTGTTTCTGTAGAGTGTTACAGAGCTCCACGATGGGTTAACCCTTTTTGTAACAGTAGCGAAGTATTTATCGCCTGTACTTCATGATATAGATCAAGTTGGCATAGCTCCCAATGTGCAGTGCACGACAAAATGGTAAGTTCTCCAAAGGATTTGTTGTTAAAGGATAAGAGCTTCGTTTCGTCTCTGAAGCGGATTCCTGTATCATGGTGGCAGAGCATGAACTGGACGTTCAACAGTCCAAAGGCACTACTTCTTGAAAGATGGTTTGGGCTATCATATACCTTCGTGCCATGGAAAATGGAGGTATAGATGCTTAGGAAGAATCTATACGCATAAAATCTGTTCTGCATGTGCTTGAACATTGTAATGCATGTAGTGAGTTTACAACTAAGTGGTTGTTTGACAATGGAAAGACCACGATATTCGAAAGTAATAACACATCACATTCCTCTGACTTCTCACTTCTCTCGTATGGAGAGTTTTCTGGGGTTTTAGACCCTTAGTTTGGCTCAGATGAATTTCTAGGGCTTGTTTGCTCGTGTGTGATTTCTTGTGGGTTGCTGGTTCTTTCTGTTCTGTGTTTTTCGATTTCTGTCTTGGGAGTATTTGCATGGGTGAGCCCGCAGGCACCCCTGGTGCTGGGTCTCAGGGTTGGAGTGGGGAGGCGTTCCCTGAGCCTTTTGATGAGGGGGATGTTGGCAATGGAGTTGGCATAGATGTGGTGCTCATCGAGAAACTGATTTCGGATAAGCCTTTTAACAAGGCTGGGCTTCGAGGTGCTATATACCGAGTATGGTACTTTGTGAAGGATTTAGTGATGGAAGAGGTGGAAGGTGATAGATTAATTTTCACCTTCCCTACATATTTGAGTAAACAACGTATTTTAGATCAATCACCGTGCAACATTCGAGGTTTCCTTTTGGTGTTGAAGACTTTGGAACATGGAGAGACGATTCTGGAAGTCAACTTCGATGATATACCCATTTGGGTCCAGGTTCATGGGCTTCCTATGGGGCAGACGACTAGGAAATATGTGGGTTAGGCAGCAAGCAAAGTTGGCAGAGTGCTGGAGGTCGATTTCAGGTCCTCTAAGCCAGTTTGGGTGACTCAGTTTATCAGAGTGAAGATTTTACTGGAAGTTGCAAAACCGTTGAGTCCTAGTTTTTCCATCCATCGAGAGAATCGGAAGGATGCTTGGGTTTAACTAAAATATGAGAGGATCTCAGGTTTTTGTTTCAATTGTGGTTGTTTAGGCCATATGACAAACACCTGTTTTGCCCCGGCCAATGGGAGGGTGGAACCCGATTGTTTCAGTCCTCGAATGTTCACTGGATCCATTGATTACAGGAGGTTTTCGGACTCAAGTGTTACTAATAACAAAGTGGGACGGGTGGTTTCATCTATCCTAGGTTTTCCTCACCATATGCCCTGCCTCCCTCCTCACAGAAACACTTCCAACCACTAGATTCACAACAAACAGTCTGGGAGGAGGATCAACATACCTGCCCGGCGGCTACGGTGGCGAGTGGCGGGCGTATGCCGGATAGTGCCATCAGGTGGAGCCAGTCTGCCATAGTGGTGCTGAGGAGGCTGCCCGCTGAGTTTCGCGGCAAATTTCCATGCAAATCGCTGATTTCTGACATATCTGACAGTTGCGGGACAGAGGGGACAGAAACTGGGAGCGGCGTGTTGCCTTTGGTACCGAGAAATGCCTTTTGCATTGAAGTGTCAGGTTTGGTAAAGGAAAAGTGTTTTCTGTTCATCCCAAACAAAGAGGTTTTGGTGTGGGGGCTTGGCAGGCATCGTTGGAGGTGGAGTACGATTTGGCTCAGATGCAGAATCGAGAAGGTGTTGTGGGGGTTACTTCGAGTAAAGAGTTAAAGGACCTAGAGAAAGACTTTTTACTGGGGCCGGGCTCTTTTAAGTGAGATTGAACAAGTTGAGGAGCAGCTTGGGCTTCATGATAACTCAACGGTATTGGGCCGTGAATCTGAAGAAAGCTTAAAGGCCCCGTGGACCACAAATGAGAAGCTGAGTTTGGGCAACGACAAGCAATTGGGCGAGATTGTGGATCAGCTAGCTAGCGTTCAGATTCAAGCGGGAAAGCCTAGGGGGTCGGCGAGAACAAGAAAAAGGGTTTGGTTGGGCAAGGCTAGCCTGGGCCTTCGCAACCCCAATTTCTCAAGGGGTAAAAAACGTGAGGGGTCTCTTCTAGGTAGAGAGGAATTTCCGAAGGAAAAAAAATTCGGGGTGGCCAAAGACAAGGGAGTTTCGGTTATAAATGAGATTGTCTTAGCACAAGAGGGAGAGGACTCTTTAGCTCTTACGTCTTGGATAAAGAATGCGAGGAAAAAAGGCTCTTTGGTTCATTCCAGTAAGCACAAAGGCAAAGGGAATGCGAGGCAGTGTGTAGGAGCATTGCAAGATGGTCACAGGGGCGATGACAATGAGTTTACCCAAGAGACACCTGAGGCTGAGGAGGTGGGCCGAACCATGCCCCTCACCACACAATGACTGTCCTATTTTGGAACTGTCGAGGTATTGCCCAAACCTTGACTATAAGTTCCTTACGGGCAATGCTTAGGCAATACAAACAGGATTGCCTGTGCATAGCTGAAACAAAAGTTTCTTTTGCTATTGGGATTTTAGATCGTTTTGGATACCTGGACTCTTTGGAGGTTCTTGCTATCAGGTTGAAAGGCGGTATGATTTTCGCTTGGAGGAGGGGGTTGAATTTGACTTGGTGGTTTTGAATCAGCATGTGATCAGTATATGCTTTTCGGTGAACCCAATTTCAGCCTTGGGCTCTATCCTTTGTGCATAGTCCTTGCGAATGGAGTGAAAATGAGGCCTTTTAGGAGGAATTGGATGGCATTGGTGGACTATTTGGAGGGCCTTGGCTTTTATTGGGTATTTCAATGCTTTATCTGGCCAGCATGAAAAATGAGGGGGCCGGCCTTTTGTTTCTTCTTCCCGAGATGGGTTCTATCAATTGAAGTGCGCACACGGTTTGGTGGATTTGGGGAGTTTGGGCCCTCTCTTTACATGGTGTAATGGTCGTCATTAGATTCAGGAACGTCTGGACAAAGGCTTGGCCAATGGGGATTGGGCTTCTCTTTTCCTGCGAGCTTTAATCCGTAATTTACCACGGCATAATTCTGATCATGCCCCTATTTTTTTGGAGCTGGATGGGGCTTTGGGAGCGGGTCCAAAGCCGTTTCGCTTTGAAAGCTGTTGGACTCGTGATGATGCTAGTAAAGGAGTTGTGAGGGAGGCGTGGAATTTACAGGTGTGGGGTTCACCTCAATTTCGGCTGGTTCAGCCCATTAAGTCGACGAGAGATGCTTTGTCTCAGTGGAATAGGGAGTCTTTTGGTTCTGTTCAAAATCATATTCGATGCTTGCATGGGCGACTTTACTTGCAGGGGTTGGATTTCTCTGATCGCATATGGGAGGTGGAGCGTAGTGTGCAAGCGGAACTATCGGAGGTTGTGAAGTGGGAGGAATGTATTTGGAGACAGAAATCCAGGGTGAGTTGGCTTACCACCACTGACCTTAATACAAAATTTTTCCATTTATCCACCATTATTAGGCGGCGTCGCAACAATATCGATTCGCTCAAAGATGGGCATGGAGGTTGGTTGCGGGATAGGGAAGGCATCGGGTCTCATGTGGAGGGATATTTTCAGAGGTTATTCTCCTCAGCTTATCAAGGGATGGATGCTGAAATTTTTGAGCTTCTTCAGTCGGCCATAACTGAGGAAGAAAATGAAGTGTTGTGTTCAATTCCTTCGACTGTGGAGATAAAATGAGCTATGGATCAGATTGGAGCTCTTAAGGCTCCCAGACCGGATGGCATGTCGGCGATATTTTATCATCATTATTAGGAGAAGGTGCAGGCAGGGCTTACTGAGATGGTGATTCACTTTTTTAGGACCGGTTTTATGCTAAAAAAAAACAACCATAGTTTCATGGTGCTCTTGCCGAAAGTGGAACACCCCTCTAGTATCGAGCAATACCGCCCTATAAGTCTATGCAACGTCGCTTCTAAGGTGATCTCCAAAGTGCTCGCAAATAGGCTTAAAGTGGTGATTGGCAAGCTTATTTCTCCTTACCAAGCGACTTTCGTTCCGGGGAGGGTCATTCAGGAAAACATTATTTTGGGTCAAGAACTTCTCCACTTGATGAAAGCGAAACGTGGTAAAAAAGGACTCGCTGCCTTGAAATTGGATATGACAAAGGCGTATGACCTAATGGAGTGGGGTTTCCTCATTCAAGTGTTGAAGTGCTTTGGGTTTGGGGAAAGGTGGATTGGATGGGTGCAACAATGTATCTCGACGATCAGTTTCTCAGTGTTACTTAACGGTTCACCGTTTGGGCTGTTTTCTCCTTCCTAAGGGGCTAAGGCAGGGGGACCCTCTCTACCCATTTTTATTTATTTTGGGATCGGAAGTACTCTCTAGATTGTTGCTATTGTTGCTATCGGAGGAAGAGCATGGCTACATTCACAGCATCAAGGTGAATAGGGTTGCCCCTCCCATTTCACACTTGATGTTTGCAGACGACATAATGATTTTTGTGAGAGCGAATAGGCACGAAGTGGCGGCTGTTAATGGTATTTTGGCCAAATATTCGAGATGGTCGGGGCAGATGGTTAATTATGCAAAATCAGCCCTCTTTTGCAGTGCTAATACCAACCCGGTTTTGGTAGCAGCTCTTTGTGATTTCTACAGGTTAAAGCTATATCGATACATAGCAAATACCTTGGACTGCCCTTGTTTATTGGTAGATCGAGGAAGAGAGCTTTTCGAGGAGGTGATAGCAAGGGTGTTGGCAAAGGTGGCAGGTTGGAAGGTTAGAGCTCTATCCCAGGCAGGTAGGACCACTCTTATTAAGTCTATGGCGATTGCGCGGCCCATATACTGTATGTTGTCTTTTTTACTTCCCATGGGGTGGTGTGCGGAGATTGATAGAATTCTTAAAGATTTTTGGTAGGGGTTTCCTACCCAGAAGTCTAGGAATTACACGCCTCGGGCTTGGGATGTAATTTGTTTACCCAAAGAGATTGGGGGTTTGGGAGTTAGGAAGATGTTTGAGGTGAACACGGCCATGATTGCAAAACTGGGGTGGACCTTGATTTTGGCTCCAAAGAATTTATGGGTTAAGGTTGGGAAACTGAAATACAAATTGAGGGATCCTTTGCGCCCGAGTGAAGTAGGGGGAGTTGCTCTTGGGTGTGGAGGGGGATTATGAGAATCTTGCCGCAGGTTTTGAGGGGGGTAGATGTTGATATTAGATCTGACCCTTGGTTGCCGTCTATGCAAAACTTTACCCCAGTTTGGCGTGAAGGGAGTAGGGAGCGTGTAGAGATCAGGTCGGTGGCTGACCTGGTAGTGCCACATGGAGGGCAATGGGACACTGCTCTTATTCGGGATTTATTTGATGCAGGTTCGGCAACAGCAGTACTTAGACTACCTATTCCTAGCCCTTTATTGGTAGACCGGTGGGTGTGGACACATGACGCTCATGGGAAGTTTTCTGTAAAATCGTTCTTGCTGGTTGAACAAGGAAGTCGGGCTCCTGATGTTATGCCTCTTGATAAAAAATCCTGGAACATTTTGTGGAAAGCGAAAATCCAAGATCGCCTCAAGTTGATGATTTGGAAGGTTGCAATGGGAGCTCTCAAGACGCGAGGAGCTTTGGGCAGAATTTTGCAGCGGGTAGATGAAGAGCAATTCCAATGTCCTTTGTGTCGTTGTGCGCCAGAGGACACTCTGCATTTGATGGTCGGTTGTAATGTCGCGAATAAGGTTTGGAGAGAGTCGCCTTGGGCCATTAGGATGGACTGTATTCCATTAGCTTCTTCTGCAGAGCTGGTTTCTTACATACTGAACGTGGAGCATCTCTTGAATCTGGATCAACAAAGTGTCATGGCTTTCATCCTCAATGCAGCGTTGGTTATGATGGATAGCATATGGCAAGCCCGAAATTTGCTGGTTCATCAACAAGTTCCGGTGGTGATTGAAGAACTGATTTCTAGTGTTAAGCATCGTTATGCGGAGCATTCTGGAGCTTGGGTGGAGTTAGAGCGGACAACAAGTCTGAAATGACAATCTCCTCCTGTTGGTTGGTTGAAGTGTAACACAGATGTGGCGATCTGTCAGAATGAGTCTTACATAGCAGTCTCTGTTAGAGATTCTTCCAGTTCCCTCTGTATGGTATACATGGAACGTTTAGTTGCTATATATGGACCCGGTGGTTGGGGAGGCTTTCGCTTTGGCAAAAGCGGTGACTTTGGCTTCGAGGTGTGGGTGGAGTAAAGTGCTTTTCGAATGTGATTCCCTTGTGCTTTGCAATGATGTTCTTTCTTCTGAGCCTTCTACGTTGTGGGCGGCTTCGGGTTTTGTGGAACACGTTCGGCGGTGCTTGGTGGAGGAGCGCAAAGATTGGAGGGTGGCTTGGGTCTCCCGGAGATGTAATATGCAGGCCCACTTGCTGGCTAAGTGGGCTGCTCGTTTTGGCATTGTTGGTTGTTTATTGCTTACTGATATCACCGAGCATATCTGGGCTTGTGATATGCACCTGTGACGTAGGTTTTTATGATATGTGGTTCTGTTTAGCAAAAGAAAAAAAGTATACAACCAGTTATGCGCTATGCGTACAACGTTCATTAGAATAACAACTGAAAGGTAAAAGGGTTCTTCGTTTCAAATTTGGACATACAATTGATGGACAGAAGAAAACAATGGACTTCGACGTCATAAAACGACTGAAGACGGGGAGGCAATCCACTACCTGGCGCCAAAGGTTTGGTCAGCTGGTGTTCATAGAGAAGAAAATATCCCCTCTGTACATCTCCTACGTCATCATCATTATAATCCAAGCTCGTCTTCTCAGTGCCCCTCATGACTTTTAACTTTCTCTAAGATTTTTTTCTACATATTGCTCTACTTTTTACTCTGACTCCTCTTCTTGGTCATCTGAACCCACTAATGTCTGTCGGAAGGTTTCCTGGATTTTCGTCACTTCCTTTTCCACAGGCCCCATAGCTTGATTAATGGTCAATACAACATCTTTGACAACCTGCTTTCATAGTGTCAGCGTAAATGTAATATCTGAGGCCAAAATGTTGAACTAACTAATAAATTAATAATAAGCCGAGACACAGCTTACGTGTTGTCCACCTTTAAGTACAATATCCTGAACACTCTCCCTAATACTTGTTCCAGGAGCCTCGATCGTAGTTTCTGTTGTTTCAAGCATGGCTGATTTGTCCTTGCCACCTTCCTCTACCCTCGGGGTTTCTTTTGTTGTCTTAGTCGTGACCTTCCCATATTCAGAGACAGGGAGGCAATGGTATGGTTCCGCCGAAAAAACATAAACATGAGCGATAGCTGCAATTGCCATCTGCCAAGAAAGAGCAGATACTTGTATGATCATGGCTACAAAAGTAAACAAGCCAATATGGCGGTCTTTATGCTATCATTCAGTCACAATATGTACTGGAAAACATCTACATCTTAAAAACCAAAAGACACAGCATTCGAGCTAAGTAAAATATATGATAGTGATATCAGGTCAACAGCTCAAATATAAACAAAAGAAGTACCTCTTTTACAAACATTTACTCAAAGACCACATAAAGCGAGAGAAAAGTGCCATATCAAAACTCAGCCTAAAAGATATTTAATTTGACGAGAATCATCATGACACCATTTCTCCTCTATGATATGCTAATTTTCCATTCCATGGCAGGTGACCATAGCCTGAAAAAGATGTCTAATAGTGATTTTAGGTCAAATGAGGCAAATAATTACACATGCGAGCCCGCTCTTGCAGGAGACGCCAGTGGTTTGGCCATCCTATATGTATGTCATACATCTCAGTATTGCTGTTAAGCTCCTTTCTTGTTTATTTGGACACCAAGTATTTCTCAACTACGATTTTGGGATTCTGGAAATATAGCTTAAGAAGCAGTTGATCTTGATCCAATAAAGAACAGAGGTACTTAAGAGTAAAATTCAGTTTTCTCGACCACAACAGAAGAAGCAACTTACTTCTATACAAATCAAGAAATCCTGCAGTCCTGTTTGTATTTTTCCCTCCTTTGCCAAAACTTCTACAGCACACAGTAGTGCGATACCCACACCTTGCCACCAAGTTGCAAACACAATGGCCTTGAAGCTGATGAACTTTGCAAGTGGCTTTATTGATTGAAGCCTTTCATGAGTTACGTTATAGAACTGCACAAGACAATACAATGGCCACATCTGGCTGAAGTTCAAGACCACTGCCATATATGGATAACTGCAGGATATGACAATGAGTCAACTATTAGCAATGAATAGGATAAGGATGGTGACCATTATTTTTCTGCCTTGGTATAAAATTCCTTGCAATGTATGGGTATCAGGAAAGACGCGAGTGTTTCAGCATTAAAAGTGAATAAAGCATAGGCCAAAGAATTTACAGCGTTAGACTGCACGAGAGATACATACCCATAGTACCACTTGAATTCCCCATCACCATATAGACCAAAGAGTTCCAACAAGAAAGCTAAGAAAGCACAAACTGTCTTGAGAATCATCTGGTTTTATCCAGAAAATTAGTCCACAAAATAAATTCAAACCACACATAAGAATAAAATTTAGGGACTTACATATTGTACAATCCCAAATTTTATTATCACAAGCAAATCTTTCCCAAGAATACAAGGTTGAAAGAAGAAGTCTCTGAGTGGCCTTTGGCTGCCCTGAATGATTCTCAGCTGCCTCTTCTAGCAATGGTTTGCCAAGCTGTTTCCTTGCTTTATTTTCTAGTAGTTCTATGACTCTAATTTCGCCTCCTACAAAGAGTTTTAGTTTCAATAAGACCCTTAATAAGCAACATAAAAACAACATTTTGTGAAGTTAGACAGTTTGAGCCACAGAAAACCAGAAAGCTAGAGAAGCTAATGTTACACAAAAAGAAGGAAACAACTTCTCATGGAATCATCTCATTTCACCATTTTCCTTCCTAGTTACTTAATCCAAACACAATAAATTTCCTAGAAGATTATAGAATTGTGAATATGCATTGACTACGAAAGTCCATTGTGTTCTCATGAAACCTTGCATTGTCTTGAGACATTTTGTGAAGTTAGACAGTTTTGCATGTTAGGGGAGTCCTAGGAAGGCATTGTACGAAAATTGTGTTCTCATGAAACATTGTCTTGGTAGAGGGAGTCATGTTGGTAGAAGCATTCTAGTGGAAGCTCCACGTATAAATACCCTACTTAGTGTGCCTCTTGTTTCTGAGCAAGAAACAAATCCATCCATCCTTGAAGATTGAAGAGAAGTGCCTCAAAGAGAAGACATTCCTTTTAAAACTAGTGTTCTAATTTTTTGTTCTTAAGCAAATAAGATCCATTATAGAAAAGAAATTAGATAGAGAAAGAAACAAAAGACATAAAATACAAAAAGAAGACCCCAACAAAATTAAATGACAAAGGTCCAACAAGGCTGGCACAACACAAGGCTTACATACAAGCAAATGGGCCCCAAGGTCCAACATGGATAACTGGGCCCAAGGTCCAACGTATATAAATGGGCCCAAGCCCCAAATACTAACGAGAAGCCGCAAGCAGCAGTGGTGTAATTTGCCAAAAGTTGATCTGTAGGAGCTACCAGAGAGGGAGAATCAAAGGGACTCCTGGAAAAAGGCGATAGGGGACTCCGTGTTGGGTTACCTGGTGTGTGGAATGCATGCGCTCACATAGGAGCACGTATTGCCTCATATGCCATCAACAGAATGGACGGACACCTCAAGCTGCAAAGATCGGAGCTGCCCCATTGTACCCCATTGCAAAGAGGTGTTAGTTTGAGGGGGTTGATTAAGAAGAGTAGTAGTTTGCGGGGTAAAGTGAAAATGAGGTGGTAGTTTAGGGCGGTAAACCGTTTTTTTCCCACAATGATTTGAAGATTCAAAAAAGACATTGTAACACCCCAAAGAATAGTAGCCACATCTATACTTGAAATTCAAAAGCACTAGTCAAGGTCGCTTTTGAATCTCCATGTGGACTTTGGAGTATCTTAATCTCCCTCTCTCTCTCTCTCTCTCACACAACACACACACACTTAAACGCTTAATGTTTTTGTCAATGCCCATCAAGCCTAGTTACTAAGACGCTTTTATAACATTTGCAATGCCCTAAGGAAATACTAGCGACATCTACACTTGAATTTCAGGACTAACTAAGGTTACTTTTGACCTCCTTGGAATCATTATAAGACAGTAAGTCCAACTAGTAAGGTCCTATTGTGGGACCTAGCTTCTCATTCTTTCTCCTCTCCCACTCCACGTGGGGTGAGAGATATCACAGACATGCCAAAGACACTCCAGATGACCGACTTGGTACTGATGCACTACTTTCTAGGTATGGAGATTAGTTAGGATGAAGATGGGATATGCATCTCCTGTAAGAACCATATTGGTATTTTGTCCAAAAAAGTTTAAGATGGATGTTGCAAAGCAGTTGTTAGACCATTAGTTCCAAAATAGACGCTAAAAAAGGATGGATGCTGCACTCTATAGGAGCGTATTGGGAGTGTACTACATTGGACAGCTAAATGTCCTAACAATATATAAGCTACAAGCTTGCTGCACAGAATAATGAAAAGTTTGAGCCAAGTCCCATATGGAACAACAGAAGGATACTTCTGCACTTGCAAACACTGGGAGTTTGAATATGGTGCAAATCCACCTTCAAGCTTGACACTGGAATTCTTTTTTTTTTTGATAAATAACCAATCTTATTAGAGAAAGCGAAAACAGTACAAGGCTCTATACCGATAACGCTCAATCTAAACAAGTGACAAAACTAAGAAAATCAACAAAATCAACAAAAGGGCAGCCAAGCAGCGCATTAACCCAACTAAAAAGAGAAAGAAACACAAATCCTTGCAACTTCTCCAAGGCCACGAAACAATCATCAAAACATCTACTATTCCGCTCCCGCCAAACTCACCACCATATGCAAGAAGGAATCATTCTCCAAATAGCTTGGGCAATCGGATTCGAGAACTTCCTATTCCAACTCCACAACACTCCCTCCACCTTCTCAGGTATCACCCAAGGAAAATTCAAAACACCAAGCACATGGTTCCAGAGCCCCCGTGCAAATGGGCAATGGAGAAGCACATGGTCAACCGATTCCCCATCACCGCGACAAAGATAGCACCAATCAGCAATGTAGATACCTTTCGCCGAAGATTATCCGTAGTAAGAATTTTCCCATGCAAAGCCTCCCACACAAAGAAAGAAATCCTCAAAGGGCATTTGGACCTCCAAACACCTTTCCAAGCTCGACACTGGAATTCTTAACCCAAGTATAAAAGAAACAGGATATGGTTGCACTTTCATCCACAGAAGCTGAATAAAATCCAGCAGCTGGAACAGCATGTGAAGCTATATGTCTTTGGAGCAATATCGAGGACATTGGAGAGCAACAAAAAGGATCTGACACAGGTATGTTGTGATTAAAACTCAGCCATAGTTATGGTAACAAATCCTGTTTGTTATAGTCAAATGAAACACATTGCCATCAAGTATCACTTTCTACGAGAAGTAAAAGCCAAAGAAGAAATTTGAGCTCAAGTAGTATGGAACTGAAGGAAAGATAATGGAGATATCTCAATGGTACTACCAAGGGAGAAGTTCTGATCGCTACGAAGCATGGTTGTAGATTCAGAAACTCCATAAGATGAAGTGGTAAATCATGAGACAATTTCTTGAGGATTCCATAATATTAGCAGGGTGTGTCACTGTAGATGTATTGGTTGGACGAATCCATTATATTTCCACAAATATTGTGCCTCAAATTGTACATCATCTTTTAGGAAGATGTAAGGTCAATGTCAGGAGAATAAACTAGCCATAAGACCCAAGAGTACCTCTATATACAAGCCAAATCAAGTCAATATATTCCTCAAAAATTGGAGAAAGGTGCTCTAATAAATTTCTTCTTCTTTCAATCTTAACTTTGTGCACTAATTGAAGGATAAACAGCTCATTGGGTTTTCTATAAGCACTAACAACAACACTATTTATTTGTTTTCTGTTTTGCAAGACGAATGGAAAAAAACAGAAGATTACTTGCAGCTTTTCACAAAATGAATGAAATAGGCGATTGTAACATCCCGTGAATTTTCCAAAAGTTTTTCGGATATCATAAACCCTCATCAAATCCTCTAAGCCACATACATGGTCAAGTTCAATGATACGAAGATTAAAAGAAGTAAAAAGATGGTGAAGAGGACACAGTTGCATGAAAGGTGGGAATTTGCAAATGTTCTTCAAAAAGTCCAGAAGATGGTCGCTTACCTAGGCAAGCAACCAAATAGCTCCCAAAAGAATACAAGGCAAATGCTTCATAGCAATTTCTAAGAATGTCACATGCAAGAGACAATCTTGGAAACCAAAAGGCTATAACCTGAGAAGGAAGAAAACAAAAGAGACCATCAAGTTTCCGCCATGGTTAAATGAAAAGAGCCATCAAAATCACAGATATGAATTGCATCTGCTCAATCATGTTTTGTTTTGTTCTGATCTTTCTTCTTTCTTCTTTTTTCAGCCCTCTCGTGAGGAAGGGGAAGGGGCAAACACATTTGTGGATAGATTTTCTTATTTGAAATTAGAAATAATTGTGAGATGAAATTGCGTTTGGCATTTCCACACAATAATATAAATAGCATCAAAGTATCAAAATTGCTTTTTACAGGGATAGAAGCTCACTGACTCAGTGCCATATACAGGCACCATGAATACAACAGCAACAATCCATTTTTGTTCTTGTATAGAAACAAATAAGACTAAGTAAGGCTGTTATATAGATTATAACTTGCATTGTTGATCTATTCATCTTACAGAATTATCTATGTTCACAGCAAAACCAAACATATGATTTTGGAAAGAGAAAGGTACATGACATGAATCTTATAGAATCTTCGAGCTTTAGAGTCATAGCAAGCAAGAAGAAACATGATACCATCAAAATTTACTACTCCGAAGCATAGACATTGGAATTTTCTCCATGGAAAGCCTTTTACTTCTAACTAATTGGATTCGCTCATATATCACCATTCACTTAAGCATAAAATTGTCAAACACCATAAATTTAGTCGCATACAGCTAACACAAAAGGAGAAGAAACACAAGTTGATAGAAAAGCACAGCATCACATAGTGGTTAGGGGAAGGGACTAACTGCAGGATTGGTGTATGATCTCAGATGTTGTAGGATAAGATAGAGGGAAAGGATCACTGCTACAGCTGCAAAGCATCCGGCAATTATCCGGGCTCGTTGATAAAGCTCTATATATACGTCTGCATCAGCTGAGATGGAATTTGATGCCATTACTCGCATCTTCACATGCTATGGCTTACAATTTGAACAGAAGCTCTATGCTGTAACTCCATGAACAATTATCCAAACTGAAATATATAACCTTCAAAATTGTGCATATCAAGCACTAGATTATACATCGACTTGTTAGAAAGAATACAAAATAAACACTCATCAACTTCCACGGTCAAACTTGATTTTTCCTTTAGGGGCGGGAGGAGTAAGAATTTGCATGTCACTATTTCATCAATCATTGGCATCCATTGTTCATTATCTGTTTCAACTGAACTTCCCATTCCTTTATTTGTTCAATTCTGCTTCTATTTAAGTTTTCGCTGCTGTTTTTGTTCAATTTTGTCTTCACATTGTTACTGGGTATCCTATCTGGGCCAGTTCAGTGTAAAGGCTATGGCATGTAAGTCCCAAACCGATCACCGCCACAAGCAATTGCAAGAATTCACAAGAAAAGCCCACTTGCCCAAGATTTAAACCGACCGTCCCAACCGCAAGATTCTAAGTGCTACACCTTTTGTACAGTTCCTCAAATTGGTATCAATTTAAAGAAAGAAAGAAGGACAACAAAAAAAGAAGAAGAAAAAGACATCCACGTTAAAGACGCACATTAAAAAGCATAACAAAACATCCATACTTCCACGGGAGGAAAATAGAAGCTTTATTGTCCTTCCTAGAGTTTAATTAAGTTTATCCTGAAAGCTATCATCAGAGCAAACTTAACTCAGACACTCTTACTCTTTAAGCTTCAGTTTGGAAACTTGAATACGCGATTCATGTATAGAAGAAAAACCAAGTGAAGAAATGATTGAAAAAGAAAGAACATTTACATTTGATGGCAGTGAAAGAAGAAGTTTGCTGATCTCTGGGAAGGAATAGTGGAAGAACGCGCCGTCAAATACCTATGATGAGTTATACACAAAACGACGGCCATATATCCATGTCTCTTGGGCAATGGAAAGAGGATTGTGTCCGAGGTTGACACGTCCCGCAATACGGCCTTTTTAACCTCTAAAACAGAGACACGTTTATAGCTTTCTTAGGAAAAACCAAACAAGACGAGATTGACACGTCCCGCTGAGCCTTTCTTTTTTCGTTTTTCTTAAATATTATATTTTACATTCTACTGCCGTCGATAATGAATTACAAACCGTGCAACAGGTGCCCGCTTAGACGAACGTTAAAATAGGCGTAGAGCGCACTGTACTGGCTGGGATCACACTTAAAATTTGTAGATACCCGCAGGCGCAGATAGAGGTACCACTTACGTGAGAGCACCTAGTGGTACTTCGAACCGACCACATCTTGATACTCATTAAAATTTAGTAATACAAAGCCAGCTCCACGTGGTGTAAACTCATATACGTAAACATCTTAAAAGTAAGATTTTTCCAAAAGAACGCAAACTACCAAATGACGAAAGCGATCGAGGAACAATGAACTGTCGATTGTATTCATTGACTGGCAGTCACTCAACCTGATGCTGAACTTTCCAAATATGTACAACAATATTAACGCATGCTTTGAGGAATAAAGCAAATGGCCTTGAGTTCCTCTGAACTCTCTCTGCTCCCTTTCTGAAAAACCCTTTCCCTTACTCTCCTTTTTGTCTCAATCATTCCCCTACCTTATGACCATGGCATTCATCATGTCCTCTACTTTGCCTGATATGGAATCTCTGGTCAACCGAACTCAAGCTTTCTCTTGGAATGAGCTTCCAAATCGTCCCATCATCTCCAGTACACCCCACCCAAGCAGCTCTTTTGTCTAGCAAAATGCTTATTGGGAAACTCATTGTATTAATGCCGCAGAAACAAGACCAAATTATCATAGGAGCCATTTTATCCTCCTGGAGATTCGCACTTGATATTAGCATTAACAGCATGCAGGGACACAACCGGTATCTCATTAATTTCTCAAATCCAGCAGACCAACAGAAAGTCCTTTCCAAAGGCCCATCGAGTATTAAAGGTAATCTCCTGAACTTAAAGTCCTGGGACTCGGCTGCCACAGTGCATGATATTGATTTACATCTAGCCCATTACTAGATACAAAATACATGGCCTCCCTTTACATTAATGTATCTCCTCTGAAGACGCCACTGCCATCGGTCGTCATGCTATGGGGTAGACTCATTGAAACTGAGCCTTGGTCTAATTTGGATGTTCAGCATTTTCTTTGGGTTAAAGTTGAAATTTCACTGTTGGAATCTCTTTGACCTGGATTAATTCCTTCTACCAAGGCAAAACAATGGCCCTGCTTAGAACATTCTTGCTATGAGCGCGCGACTGTCCAAGGAAATTACCCGAGAAAACGTACGTGATCAGTGAGAGATAGGAGAAAATCACAGATCGCAAAAAGGAGGAGAAGAAAAGATAACAGCTTTCATTGGATTCCTTTGGTGATTCGATACGCTAAGCGACTGGAACTTAAAAAGCCTTAATTTTTTTAGTTGCATATGATAATCTAGGGTCCCTTCATGCACGTACAGTATCAAATGGAAACGAAGAACCACAAGAAAAACTAGAAAAACCGTGGTAAGAATGAGTATAGGATGCAAAAACTCATGGACGTGGATGGCTTTGATGGAGATTTGGTTGTTTTTTTTATGCGTTTGTGTTAGAAATGTTTAGGAAACTCTTTTTGATGAGATATAACTCATTGCATGTGAGATGTAAGACGCATAGAATTAGTGGCGGAGCCAGGATTTCAGGTTTTGGGGGCAAATTGATGTGTTTATTTTTTGTACATAAAATACAATATTGTGTAGAGATGAATTTGCTAATATATAAAAAATTAAATAAAGTTCATTGATGAACACTCAACAAGAAAAAAAGATCATTAGTGAACAAAGACATGAATATAAAAAATCTAAGAAAAATAAATCAAAATTTGCTACTAAATATTTATAGTGATAAATATCAAGTTAATAATTACTTCGTATTGATGAAGAAAATAAAGAAAGGTCAGTAGTAGCTCTGAGAGCAATTTTAATATTCGTTGGTTGCTTGCCGTTCAATGAAGATGATGAGCTATTTTCACAGAGCGGCAAGTTTCGTGTGAAAGACAAAGAACATCTACGAAGAAGGCCGTAAGAGAGTTTGAATTTAGACTTTAGACATTAATTTAAAGATTGAAAAATAAGAAAATGGCTAGGAGAAAAGAAGAATAAAAAGGGATAAAAAGAGACCCACCTATCATCCAATCAAAGAAAAAAAAAAAAGCATGTTTCATGACTTGGTACTACTTACAAATAAATATTAGTGACTTAGCACAACTAAAAAAAATTATACTTAGGACATAACTATCTTTTTATTATCTTTAATATCCAATCTTAATTTGCTTGATTTTTTTTTTTTAAAAAAAAAACAAAGAAGACTGTCTGCGCCAACACATTTAAATTGCATTGTCATGTATTCAAATCAAGAAAGATATATATATATATATATATATTAAAAAAAAAACTGAAAGATCTTGCCGCTTTTTTTTTTTTTTTTGCATCAAAGTCCACTCCATTTTGGCAGGCCTTGAACTTCAAAATCTAATTTAACAACACAAGCTAAAGGGTCTTTTTTTGGCGGCGGGGTGGGGGCAGTGGCCCCTGCATGTAGTGTTACGTATATAACAAATTTTGATGGATCTGAGTATAATCGAGGAAACCATGTGCTAAGATTTATAAATGAGCATCGTGAGATAGAATGTTTCTTAGATTGGCTGATTATTTTTGAAAGATTCAGTACAAGAAAATAGTTCTAGTCATATTCTTTGAAGCAATCATGATGTACTGGAAGGTTCATTGGAATTAGAAATAGAGACGCAAGAAAGATATCCCTAATTGTTTGAATAATTGAGTTCATTGGATGCTACAAGTAAATTTATAAGGGTTCTGATATGTTTGAGGATTTATTTGGATCTCTAATATTGAAAAAATCCAGTATAGACCCTAATAGCACTTAGAGGGGGTGAATTTGTGTTTTTCCTCTAATTAACAAAACAATAAAACTTTTAAAACATGTTCTAAAATTGTTCAGCCTAGATATGCATAATAATCAACTCAATCAACAAATAGGCAGCAAAAATTAAATCAAACTTCAATCACACAAAGAGACAAGGATTTGGTGACGAAAAGGAAAACCTTTGAAATAACATTCAAAGGAAAAATCACTCCGGGCTAGCAGCCACCTAAAATCCACTAAGAAGAAAACCTTACAAAGAGTGATTCAGACATGGGCAACCCCAGTTGCTTGACTCTAACAACCATGATGTAATAATCTAAGCGACCCTGCTTAGACCCACTCCGTCCGGCATTCCCCTCAAACCTTTGACGTTCTTCTAATGGATTCTTCACAAACACTCTTGTTCTTCAGCACGCCTTCAACACCATGAAGGTTACAAAGATATTTGATAGAAGAATAGAGAAAAACTCATCAATCTTGAAGCACAAATCTTCTAGGTTTTTCTCTCAAGGAAGGAGGCAAATATTCTCAATGAAAGCCTCAATTAGGTTCTAGACAGCCTCACTTGAAACCTAGTAGGGTTTCCTTTGGTTTTACAAGGAAAGTTCAAAAATTCAGTAATTTTTGAAATTCGCCGAAAGTCACTCGAGTGCTCGTCGAACTATATGTTTCTGTCTGAAATTATAATTGGGCGTTCGATCGTTTGTTGAATGTTGGTTGAACGTGATGACTCTATGAATTTTCTAAGGCCGCTCAAGCGCTTGTTAAATGCTAGTTAAACGTGATGACTTTAGACAGACCATCAACTCTAACTCTTGAACAAATGTGGGGGCCAAAATTACAACTCGATCATGACTTATTTTGACATGGAATGGTGGCAACACAAAAATACTCTAACAAACTCCCCTTTGGCAATTCCGTGACAAAACCCACATATATAAAATAAACAAAACATAGATCTTTGCCAATCACCAAACAAAGATCTATTTACAATTGAACCCACCTATGACCTAGACACATGTTCAAGAGTCTTTGAATCGGTTACTTGAAAACACAATCTCAAAGACCAAGTGAAAGCATAGAGAACAAACAAGTATATAATTGAAGTTAGACCAATAGCAAATGAACAACAGAATCAAAGCATTTGCTCCCCCTTAACTAGTTATTCATTACAAAACTTCTCCCCCTTTTTGTCACGAATGGACAAAGGGAAACAAAATGCCACCTCATTGATGAAATAAAATGCATGCAAACATGAAAATGAGCATCAACCAACATAAGAATTGCATATCACAAATAAGATAAAATAAAGGCATAACCAAGGCACAATCAACCAAAACCGACAATAATGCACAAAGGAAACATGCAATTTGATAATGAGATAAGAAAAATTATTGAAAAGAGCAAATGATCAAATGCCAAAAATTAGCACAAAATTCATGGAACTAAGAGACATAACCAAAATTCTCAAGAGCATGGAAAATCAATACAAGCTCATTGTATGATCATGGAAAATAATATTCATTGATTGTATGCCACACGTCTCTAAACGGTTTTAACATCAATAATTAAAAAATGTGAACTGCATACGTGTGTGAAATACGAAACACAATCAGAGAGGCTTAAGACCTTAATTTTGTGAGAGAGGTCAAAGCTAGCCAAATGAAACCATGAGTGAAAAGAGAGACATATTACACCAATTGAAAGTCAAACCCAATGCCACTAGGACCTGAAAATGCAACTTTGTTGCTTGATTTTTCTACCCCACAATATTTTTCCTCTCTTGCTTTTGCTTTTCTTTTCTTTTCTAGAATGTAACAACTTCTTTTGAAGTGGAGATAATCTTTTGGAGCCTTTGACTCTGAGAGGGGCAATGAATAAGGTCAGCTAGTCAAAGGTCAATTCAGTCTGATGAACATGATCTCTTTCACTTGTGGTTGCAGACCAAAACTCACACATGCGGTCAAGTCTCATCTAACCATATTCAGTGTGCACTGTGATTGGGTATGACAAATATACATTTGAAAATCATGTCAGCTAATACCAAAAAGAGACAATAGGCATGACTCTCAAATCATATTATAATCCTAGACATAAATTGAGAAAATATTTAAAAGATCATGCTTGAAAATCAAAAGTATGTCAATCAAGCCGATGAACAAATGTGCTGACTAAAGGCACAACAACAATCATCAATTTTTTTTTTTAATAAAAGAAAAAACCGAAACAGAGAAACAAAAGCACATGAATCAAAAGATAAGCAAACATACAAGAACATTAATTTAAAAATGAAATATAAATGCAATCTATGCTAATGCATGCAAGAACAAAAAATACTCAGGAGAAGACACATACCAATAGCCTTCCTGTCGGCTAATCGGTTTTCATTCTTTTTCACCCAAATCTTTTTGATAGATGTCGATTGTTTGGTTGGTATGTTCAGTTAGAAATTTGACTTGATGAGCAAGGTTCATGTGACTGTTATTGTAGGCAGGCAAATCAAATGCATTCTCTTGCCTTTTCAATTTAAAACAATTAGGTCTTATGTGACCTATTTTTCCACAATAATGACAAGTAGGTACAAATTTATGAGAAAAGTGTATCCTAGTACTTGTCATTAGTGAATGAGAATTAACAACTTGTGAGACGATCTGTTTACCTTTTTCGAAGGACTTTTGACCTCTGGATTCTTGACTGGTATGGATGCATGAACAAACACAGTTTTGGAAGTTGATACGTCATTCGAGTCATTGTAGCCCAAACCTTTCCTATTTCCAGGAGTTGCTCCCAAGCTTAGCATGTGGTCAAGCTTTTTGGACCTACTAGAGAATTGCTCTTTGACTTCAACTTCAAGGGCCAAGTTCTTCAGTTTCAAGTCATCAGACAACTTGATGTATTCTTCAAGCTTGGCAGCGAGGTTATCCTTTTGAAATTGAGTATCATGAAGTTTCTCTAGGATTCTTTTATTTACCTTGTGCAATTTCAAGCTTTCCCTAAAGAGCTTGTCATACACCTCTTGCAAGCTTTCTTCAGCATCAGATTCATCCTCAGATGTCTCTGTTTTAGAGTTAATATCCTACAAATCACAATTATCAGTACTAGACATAAAAACCATAAAATTTACTTGTTCCTTTGAAGATGATTTGTTACTGTCAGTGCTGGAGTTGGATTCATCATCACTTAGCGATGCATTCATGGCTTTTCCTTTTGACTTGAGATATGTTAGGCACTCTGATCTGACATGACCAAACCTTGACACTCAAAACAATTCAATTTTTTATTCTTGGACTCATTAGCAATGTGCTTATCTCTCTTCTCCATTCTGAACCCACTGGAGCTACCATGATTCTTTTCAGCACCTTTATTAAATCTTCTTTGATCATCCTTTGATCTCAAAAGCTTTCTGAATTTTTTGACTAAAACACTAAAGTTCTCATCATCTAGAGATTCATCTGACTCAGAACAGACTTCTTCTTTACTAGATCTCAAGGCAATAGACTTGTTCTTCTTAGGTTGAGGCAATGTCTGTTCATAGGTTTGCAAAGACCCAACTAGTTCTTCAATCTTCATCGTGTCCAGGTCTTTACTTTCCTCAATTACTGTAACTTTGGGTCTGAATCTCTTAGGAAGAGATCTCATAACTTTTCTCACAACTCTACTTTCTTGTATCCTCTCTTCCAGGTTGTAGCTCGAGTTAACTATGTCATTTAGCTTTGCATAGAACTCATCAAATGTCTCATCTTCCTTCATTCGAATTTCTTCAAAATTTGTAGTTAACATCTGAAGCTTCGAGTTTTTAACAGTCTTGGTACCTTCATGAGTAGTCTCTAAAATCTCCCAACTTCCTTAGAAGTTTCACACATAGAAATTCGCTTAAATTCATCAGAGAAATAGCCATAGAAATAGAATTTAAGCCCTTAATATTCCAATTGCACTCATTCATCTCATCTTTAGACCAGGCGCTTGTGTCTTTAGGTGTCGCAACACCATTGACATCAGTAGAGGGTACCAACCAACCTTTTACACAAGTACCCTAGACACGTTCATCTAAGGATTTTAGAAACGATCTCATGCGTACTTTCCAGTAAGCATAATTGTTTCCATCAAAATATGGAGGCAGAGACAAAGACTAAGGGCCAAGGACCGATATTAAGCTTTGATACCAATTGAAAAATCTAGTTTAGACCCTAATAACACTTAGAGGGGTGAATACGTGTTTTCCCTCTAATTAACAAAATAATAAAATTTTAAAACATGTTCTAAAATTGTTCAGCCTAGATATGCATAATAATCAATTCAATCAACAAATAAGCAGCGGAAAATTAAATCAAACTTCAATCACACAAAGAGACAAGGATTTGTGACGAAGTGGAAAACCTTTGAAATACCATTCAAAGGAAAAATCACTCCGGGCTAGCAGCCACCTAAAATCCACTAAGAAGAAAACCTTGCAAACAGTGATTCATACACGGGCAACCCAGTTGCTTGACTCTGACAACCTGATGTAATAATCTAAGCCTCCCTGCTTAGACCCGCTCCGTGCAGCATTCATCTCAGACCTTTGAGGTTCTTCTTATGGATTCTTCACCGAACACTTTGTTCTTTAGCACGCCTTCAACACCATGAAGGTTACAAAGATATTTGATAGAAGAATAGAGAAAAACTCATCAATCTTGAAGCACAAATCTTCTGGGGTTTTTCTCTCAAGGAAGAAGTTATAAATATTCTCAATGAAAGCCTTAATTAGGTTCTAGACAGCCTTACTCGAAATCTAGTAGGGTTTCTCTTGGTTTCACAAGGAAAGTCCAAAAATTCAGTAATTTTTGAAATTCTCCAGAAGTCCTCGAGCTTGAGCGCTCGCTTGTTGAACGCTCGAGCGCTTGTTGAACGCTTGTTGAAATTGATGAATTTTTGAAGGCGCTCGAGCGCTTGTTGAACGCTAGTTGAACATGATGACTTTGGACAGACCATCAACTCTAACTCTTGAACAAATGTGAGGACCAAAATTATAGCTCGATCACGACATATTTTGACATAGAATGATGCCAACACAAAAATACCCTATGAAATATGATTTTCTAATACCTCAAATGGATTCAAAAAGGGAAAAGAGTGAAAGCTCTGTCTAAAAGAGGAAATTGTATAGCCTAAACGTAGAACCAATTGTAAACTCAAGATTCGCCTCTAAGATGTGGGTTTAGAGGATCTTTAAATGTAAGATGATAATTTTTTAGGATAGTGAGTCTGAATCTAAGGAGACTCTAGTAGTAAAAGAAGAGATGATTGAGGATATAAAACTTTTGGGCATTGGTACCGAGTCTAATGAAAGGTACCCTTATTTATTCAATCAAGGATGCAATGTGGAAGTTTGAGCCAAATGGAAAGAAAGGTCACTAGAAGGGAAGATAAAGTTGACGCCAACCTCTAGTAAGTCCATATATATTTTATTGAATATGATGTGAACCCGTAGGATTGAAACCCTTGAACCCACGAACAATTTGAATAAAGACCCAAGAACACAACAAATATCAAGCCAAGGAACAAAAAATCTTGTTGACCCGTTGAAATCTTGCTTCAAGAACCAAGATTGAAGTTAGAACGCCACAAGGAAGAATCCTTGATAAGTTCTTTAGTTCACTCAAGAACTAAAAGAGAAACTCTCTCTCAGAGAAAATAATACTTAACTTCTTTGATGATCCAAAACAATACATAGAAGCTCCTAAATATATGAGGAGGTTTGTAAAAGTCCCTTATTTCTAAGCAATGTGGGACAACAAATGTGAATATGTGAATAGTGATCTTGAATAGTGCCGCGTGAATAGTAACCCTAAAAAAAAACCCAAAAGCCCACAATTATGAAGCCTAAATATTAGGTCTAGAACATTAGGTTTTACCTCTCTCTGTAGCTTGTATCACAAGAAGTAGGATTTGTTCTTTTTCTTGTGATCCCATATTGAACGCTGGAGTCTTGAAAAGTAAATTGGCATATTCGATGCAAGTTGATTGCACCAATCCTTGCATTGCTTCCTTGTATCTATAACCTAGGACTCTTTAGTCTACTTAAATTTCGAGCATGATTAAGGGCCCTATCTGGGAATATGCATATGGATTTTTTAGGGCAGGCATTTCTGTCACCTTGAGTGCCATCATTCCATTTCTCCTCAAAGGATTACGACCACGGGGAAATCATGCACCTATACATAACTAAAAGCGAGAAAGGTTATAGAGGAATTGATAAGTAGCTAGAACCATCTGATTAAATACTCCTCTGGTAAGATCGATTATTTGGGATAAAAGACGTTGTCGCTTGATGCTTCCTCTATGATTATGTGAAGATAAGGTCCATACACTAAGTGGTCGATTCTTAATTTATATAGATTTTGGGTTAATGTGATTGTCTCTCTAGGGTCTTCGTCATCTAAGGAGATGGATGTGGATATGGATATTCTTCGTTTGAATTGGCGCTGTCGAATGTTGCTGGCTCGTTCTTGGCACTACTCGCACTACATAAACCCATCTGAGGTTCCGACATATTGGACACGGTGTTGAGGATTCGGGCCATTATGTGTGCTCGATGCTCAAGCTCTCAAGGTTTTATGTCTGTATTTGTCTCTTCGAAGTCTTCCGATGGTCATATTGGTTACAGACGTGATATTTTCCAATTCAGCATGTATATTTGTTGCATGGCATAGCTTATCTTCTTGTGAGTCCATACTATGTGTAATTTGGCACATCATGACACACTAGTTGTCATTACGCGTTAGTTAAAAATGCTGTAGATATCAATAGTTTATATTGATATTGATAAATGAGAGAATTGCGCGCTAGATATTGTGCGAGGATACAGTATGTGGTAATACAATCTCTATGATATATTTGTAAATATCTTTAATTCGGTGTGGTTAAAATAATATAGTGACGCTAAATTAGGGACGAATATACAACTGTAGTTTTATCCTGATTGGATGTTATTTTTCATAGTTTCAATGCTGAGAGTTTTGGGATCTAATATGTTTCACAATCGAGATTGTTATCTATGTCGTGTGGAAATTCGATCATGAGCGAGACAAGAGGGGAGAGAGGAGTGGGAAAGGGATGCATTTTCAAGAGTTTGTACGCAGTTATGTTAATAAGGAACAAATATGGGTTAATAGGAGCATTGAAGACATTAGATCACGTTGAGAAAGGTGCACAAGATTGTATGCCAAACAGCGTTATACTATGAAGTTGACCGCGCTTAAGTGCTGTGCTGCAGTACGATAAAATTTGGCAAGATAATATTCTAGAAGACTTAATTAGGCGCCACTTTAAAGAGGTCCAATTAGGCATCTAATTCTTCCCTTTTTTGGTTCAGATTACAAGGCTATTTAGGCGCCATATATTAGTAAGGAATCGATCAAATTCGGTGTGGTTGCTTTATAGTTGTGGTATGTTTTATGGGCTCGTGTTTGAGAGGCTTTTTAATAATTTATCTACACTCTTTGGGTTTGATAGGTATGAATAATCATTTCTCATGGGTTTTACTTTTCTTGCTTAATGTTAGGCGCCGGGTATAAATACGTGATGATTTGAATGCTAATACTGGGTATGCATGTGATATAATATCAAAATTTAGGTGAGGATTATAGATTACTCCTTATATGGGTTATGAACGAGACTAAATTACGATCCTCTCATATCGCAATAGGATTTTCCAGTGGCGTTTCAAATAGCATGACTCTTTATTAACGCACTTTTTTGAATCACACTTTCTCTTGCTAGGTGTAGATATTTATAAAGATGGGTTCTTGTTTTCCTAGAAGCTCACGGTGGGATGAATGCGGAAAAGATCAGTCATTTAGTTTAAAAACTCTAGAGAGGGTTTTCTACCTTGTTACTTTTTCTTTTGATCGATAATGGGCTCTCACCCTCGTCTGCTAAGTGCCTGATTTGTGAACGTTGAGGATCGTAGGCGAGATATATAAGAGATATAAAGAGAGATAGAGTAGAGGTACTGAGAAACAGAGGTTCAATATTTAGGATTTCGACCTGATGCCTTGAAAACGAGAGCTGAAAATATATGTAAGTAGAGGTAAATGTGTAGAGAATTCAAAACTTGGATATATGCGAAGGCTCGTACTAATTTCTTGACAAGAGAGAATAAGAATAGGTGTTGATAATC